>AJFL01002163.1:0-18817 GCA_000467735.1 Rhytidhysteron rufulum CBS 306.38
CTCCTGCTTACAAATAGACCCTAGTCATTTCAAGAGTTCATAAAAAGGGGCCCACCCCACCACCGATAAGTAAAATATATACTTTCAGTAAAACGAAAATGCGAGTAAGGTATATATACAGAGTTATAATACACACGATATGTCTTTTGATGCTTGATTAAATTCAAGCTAGGTTGGATAGGAAGAACAGGGCCACTGTACCCGTCGTTACTATTACCTGCTTCCCCATCACCGAAATGATCGTGATTTCATCAGAATGGTAAATCTAGCCAAAGCGACATAGAACACCATGCTGCTCGACTATGGGTGATCGGAGAGAACTGCTTATTCCGTTCCACAAAACATATACTGTGGTACATGAATGAGCAGCTACATTTAAAGAGGGGTAATTCGAACTGCAAGCTCCATGTGATCATCACAAAGAAAGGTCTTCCAGATAAAATCACTCAACCAGCTTCAATGTTTGTCCTCATTCTGGGGCATTTCCGGACAGTCAGCTTTCAGTCGCTTGTGGACGCCAATGATATCGGCATCACTTCCATCACGACGGTGCTTCCTAGATCCCTCTCCCTGTGGCTCACCTCGGTTATTCGGGACTAGATGAAGTCCTCTGAGAAGCTCACCGGGGCCAACATGTACAGAGATCGTGTTTTTACCCATTCGGATTGCGAGTTCATTGTAGATGTCGGCAAAGGCTTGTGCCGATTCAAGCAAAAGTTCTTTTCTCTTGTTTGCGCGGTAACGAGCTGTATAGTTTCTCCATGCTCTCCTTCCTAGGGTTTGTTTCAGGACTTGGAGTTCCTTAGGTAGGGTTCCTTTAGGTTGGATATCGCCATTTTGAATTTCCATGGCTTGGGTCTCTTCTGCTTGGTTCTCTTTAGCCTTGATCTCTTCAGCCTGGATCTCTTCAGCTTGGGTTTCCCGATGATCGATTTCCATAGCTTGGATGTCCTGCCCTTGGACTACCTGAGTTTGGTCTTCAGCGGAGTGATGCTCTTCAGGCTGGTTTCCTTCTCGTTGGTCTTCGTCAGGCTCGGCTATTTCAGGTTCGACATCTTCTGAATGGGTAATCTGTAGCGCAGGGAGAGGCAACTGGACTGATTCACCAACTACGGGCTGGTCCTGTTGATGCGCAGCTTTCAACGCTTCCCTTCTCTTCCTTCTTCGCCTAGTCCTCTTTTGGGACTTTGTGAGCTTTGGCGTTCCGAGTGTCTGTTTCATGACTTCAACCTCTCCGACATGAGTGGGATAGTTTTGTGCATATTCGGAGATGAGCTCATCGACAGCTTCGCCAAGGCTAGTGAGATGGTTGTTTTTTCGATGATTTCCTTGATCCTCGTTATTCTCACTCATGGAAACGACGGCGTCGACGGCGTCGACGGCGGAGGGTTCGTGTACATGATTCACTCCTGGGTCGTCGGGATCACTAGTCTGTGTTGAAGCGTCCTTGTAAGTACTCGTCTAAATTGAAGCGTCTTTATAGATAACCTTCAATATTTGCTGTCTCCCGTCAGGATGACGATGGCCGAAGTCTGGATCGTTAATATTCTCCATCCGTATAATGCAACTAACTGGAGAGTTGCGTCAGAAAGACGGTGCACATTAAAAATAAGGCGGTGGATAGGGGTTAGGATAACGACATACGCGGTTGAGTTCCAATGCAAAATGCTCGTAGTTTCTCTGGGTGAGGCGGAGGGTTCAAGTATGAAAAACATTTTGTCAGAGGTGCACAGACCCTTTCTGGGCCCTTCTCATGTCCTACTCTCCTACCTCACATTTATAGTAAATGCACCTTCACCTGCCTAATCGAAACACATTCATTGAAGCAGCTCAAACAAAGCCTTCAACATTGTGGTGTATTCCTTGTCTTCATATTCAACGAATCAATAAAAATACAATGCTGCCGGTGTAACTTCCCTCGACCAGGTGTGTCCAAATCTCTTCGAAGTTCTCCAAAACCCCAGAAACTTCTCCAAAAGGTCCAACGCGGATCCAAAATGTCCCCACCCAAGACCTCGCCCCCGCCTCCAAACGCAGCCAACCACGAGGACCCAGCCGAGTTCCTCCGCGAATCTCGCAAATACTTCATGAATGTCGAGCTCCACAGAGCGGCTGTGAATCCAGAGGACCCGGAACACAACAAGGCCGTCCATTGCCTTGCGTATTTGATCGATCATTTTGATAGCGAGAGCTATCCTTTAGGGGAAGAGAATGATGTGACAAGTGACTTGGAGGCGGCTCTCATGGAGGACGGTGTTTGAGCTTTGATTTGAGATGAGGTATGTGAGGCCTTTCCTGGTTCTTCTTTGGGGGTTTCGTGTTGATGTGTTTGTCTTTTAGATGATTGGATTGGCCTGGTTGATGAAACTGGTATGCTGGGATGGTATTAATTCTGATAGGACGGGTACCAACAAGGAGACCTTCAAACTGTCAGAGTTGAGAAAGAAATCAGGACTCGCCATGATGGTCGAGATTGTCTTGTTTGAGTCGGTATTTCGATCAAAGTGTCGGTGAAGGTCGGGGTGTAAGATTCACCTGGTTGAAGTACTGAGCCGGAATATGATATGAAATGAGCGTACTCTATACATCTTTGACGTCATATTGTACAATTTCAATTTCGTCCAAACTAAATATAGAGTTTTACATGACATCATGTACAACGCAAATATATCATCACCTGCCATCGACTTCAGCTATTTCTTTCCTTCATTCTGGGGCGGATGTTAATCCTGAACAGCCAGACAGGTCAGATATTTCTCACACGCCACGGATGAGAAGGAAAAGAAGGCAATTCATCACGTTTTGTACCTCCTTGCCTCGCATGACTTACTCATCCTTGTGCAACTCCGGCTAATCAGGTTGTTCTGGCCAACCGGGCCATCTTTCTTTCTCCTCGTTGAACTTGAACCCCACTTCCCGTATCACCTCAGTGTCCATCTCCACGAAGAGGTTTAACGACACAATGAGTCTCAGCACACACGCACGCGCCGATCAGGCACAAGCGATCGCTCGTCACAACAAGCCTCAATGGACGAAATTCGTTGTACGTGATACACCTCCTCCTTCACGCATTTAAAAGCTCACGTATCCCACCTAGAGAATCACAGCAATGGAAGCAAAATGGCTTGGCGAAAAGGGCTACAAGAACTGGCTTGCAGCTCCTTATCGTGAGCAGTGGGAGGTTAATCTACGGGTGAATAGGGAGTTGGCCAAAGAAGGAATCCCGCAAGTGGGAGATGATGTTATTCAGTGGCGGATGGAGAAGGCTATGAGGAATAATACGAGGAAGCCTATGTGTAAGTCTAATCTAACGTGGATAGAGTAATTTTACTGGATGCTTTGCTAATTCTTTCTAGTGACGACCTATCCGGAACAGGCATCATCTTCGGATTCGGTCGCGGAACTCAGTGCAGTCAGAGATGATGCTGTGAGCAAGCGGATCATGTATGACCCAGTGAGAGACATTGATGAACAGGAGTGAACAAATTCATTCCTCTTGGTGGAGGTGCGTGGTATGCGAGGAGACCGTTGAACTGCCATGAAGACGCATACCAATCGCAATATTCTATAATTTCCATTTCATAGATACGTTCCATGCAGGCTGAAAAGGACATGAAATTCTATTCTGGATCTGGTCACTCCTATGCCAGCTTTCAAATAGTCTTCCTGTACATCTAGACACAACGATGTTGAAGGATATTAATATATGATACAATTACATACCTTCTACACGGACTACTCCTAGGTAAGTCTCTATCCTAAGATTAACCTTATACTATGATTTTAGCCAAAACTATAAAAGAGGCTCAAGGTACTGCTATGGAAAGCAGCGAGTACGCGAGGATGGAGTGTGTATATGAACGAAGTTCAAGAGAATTCCGCAAATATCAAGTGGAAACCTGGATAGAGTCGATGAACATTGAAAGACTCCAAGAACATGAAGATGATGCACCAATAGTTTAAGCTTTCCTAGGGTTACGCGGCACTCGATGTGTTTGAATGGATGTAAGGACCAGAACGGGCAGGGACCATGTATGCAAACCACAGAATGTAGTGCTATTTTCCAAGTTATTCAGAGACAGATGCGTATGGAATACGGAGTTGCCACTGACGCATGGTTTTCCGGGGCTCGACCTTGGCATTGCCGCAGGGTGAATGGATAATGTGTTCAACTTCACTTTTGAAGGTAGGAGAGCATCGTTCTGTATCCAATTGATATTCTCGGTGTCTGGCCCGGAGGTCTGGTGTTTTAGCATTCATTTACAGCGTCCAAATACAATAGATAATATGTGAATGCATTGTCCAGCTGCTGCATTTCATTGTATCCGATCAAAATTTGTGTCGGCTTGTGATCATTGTTGACACACTTCACCGTCTTCTCACTTATCAACTAGAAATAACCTCACCCGCCCCCAACATTTGAACACCAACTCCGTCTCATTCCCCTATCCACCCCCCTCATTAATCTTTCCACATTGCTCGAACGTCACGCCCATCCCATCCATCGCCATGGCATCCTTCAATACCTCTTGGGACGCCCTCATCAGCAGGGATAACGACCCAAATACAACGGTCCCTCTAACGCTATCCATTTACATTGAAAACCAAGAATGCCTCATCAATCTCAGCGCATCTCTCAAATTGCGCAACGATGAAAGCATCCATCAATATCTATTCCTCGAGCCCGATCATATCTACGCCGTCCATCTCGCCGCAGAGAATAGCCAAAACATCGGACAACATCGCCTACAATTCCAGCTGAAAAGCCCACCTACACTGGTCGTCCCCGAAAATGTCGACATTATGGATGGCGTAGACTCGACATCATATGCGCAATGGAATATCATGCTTGATCTCGCGCGTGCTTTGGGCTTTGCTGCTTTCGTTTCGGCCAGCAAGGTGTCCCACCTACGTCTTCAGGAACTTTCTTCCGTGTTGTCGAATTCCTCGCTGAGAACTGCTGAGGAGAAGGTGGATCTTTCGACTTTATACGATAGGAAGCCAGGAAAAGTCGTTAAGCTCGGCAAAGAGAAGAGATTGGCTCCAGAGGACGTTCCATCCGCTACTAAAGACCAAAGCCAACTCAAGAAGCGGCTCCGTGTTGTGAATCTCTCAATATCGTCGTCCCCCACCGGTGCCCAACCCGATGTCACTTTGTCCGCAACCAACAATTAATTTAGGCTAAGCACGTAGTCGCATCCAGCGAACTGACAGGCTATGACATCCAATGGGAATGGTAAGGGAACAAAACAATGAATGATAAAGACTTATAGAGGATGATAGTGGACACTTGGGCACTGCAAATCAGGCAATTGGCGGCATGTGCTACTAGAATCATCAATGAATCGTTCTGAGGCAATTATGCCGCTATACACATATTTCATAATCAAAGGAAATAAAACTAGGCTATATTTGGTCTTTTACAGCTCTGGTTTGGTACATCTCGTGTGACATTCATCATGATATCTATGGTTTTGTATTAGCGAGGGAAATGTTCAGGCCTAAATGCCGAAACTCAGTACAATATCCTGCACAATATATGCTCCATAACTGAGTCTCACATCCCTTTGAGTTGATTAATGAAGTATAATTTCAGTCTACCGATCGCTTTCCTCGTCGGCACCAAACATATGATGTGTCCCAGAGATGGCGAGGTAATGTAATGAGTCGATAGCAAATACAATATCAAGTACAGAACAAGCTCCCATAGTCAACGCATGTTGTTTTGAACCGATTTTCCAATCTCACCCATTTGAAAGTTTCCTCCTCCACTAACTGATAAGTCTCATCCGTTTGCTCGTGGCAGCTGCGAGAGAAATCCCGTGCCTGCACCGCTGCCTTGATGGGAGCTATGGTGACTAGAGGTCGTGGGCGCGTAGAGCCTCTTAGCGTTCTGGACAGAGAGGCAAAAGTAGAAGTAGGGCGAGTCATTGCTGTGTGTTGTGTGGAAGCTTGTAAATCGCGGGTGCTGAGCGTCGAGGTCTTGAGCTTGGTAGGAGAGGGTGGTGTGGTTAGTAGCAAGTCGTGGTGTGGGTGGTAGCAGGTTGGGGTGAAGTTTGTAGGCGAGAGTGGTGCAGAAGTCTGTACGATGTGGGCAAAATGATGGCGATGGGCTGTCTTCTTATATGTGGGAAGAGGGTTGCTCTGATTTTGACTCTCTGATGTGCTCTGATATTATGCTCTGCGTTGCCCTGATGTTCGCCTCAGAGCGTGTCTTTCCATCGGGCTAGGCCATGCGCTCAAAATAGTAGCTAGAGCTAACCTCATTGCTCTAAAGTCCCGCATCCCCGATGAAATCATTCGTCGATGATGCGTGACCTGCAAGTTCAACCACTCGCAATTTAAACGTTTCTCGTGGATACGCGAGACGATTGATCCCTAGCCAGGACCTTACTCATTTAGTATTGTGTTACTACATTTCTTCCGTTAGGCTTTCTTTAGGCCTCTCAATGTATTGGTATAAGAATGTTCAGCATGAGTGCATTGGATAAAATTCTGCGCGAATAAAAACTTCTGCTTAATCGGCGAGCCATTTTGGACATAGGAGTCTTCTGGCTGAGACTGAAAGTAGGGAACCGACATGCTCAACATCAACCACCTTATGAGTTAATAAAATTGCCAGTGTAACTGGAGAGAGCTTGAATTGACGACCAGGTGAGGGGGGTTGGTATCTCAAAATGTGGCTGGAGTCACTTGCCCGCTTCTTGCTCTTCGACGTCGGCAATGTGGCGTAGTACTTGATCTGGTCTAGCATAACGAATATCATTTTCAAGCATCAAACAGTTTCCCAAAAGCAAACAGAGTGCCTGAGGCAGGAGGGTTTTGCAATCGATGCTCAATCACGTGAGAGTCTACATATTACGTCTCACTGCAGACCGGATGCTATGCACTCCAAACTACACTCCCAAACGAGTATGGTATGCCAAAATAACGCCGTCGAGATAAGATAAGTTATCTACATGAATTGCACGGCTAAGTTAAAAGTTTAGGTAATCTTATCACCGCGGGATTCATCTTCCGCGTTCATTCCTCCTCGGCAATCTTTATCGTCTTATTCACCATCAGCATTGTCTAACCCTCCTGTGTATCCTGAATTCAACTTCAGATCATTTTCAACCCGTTGAATGCGCTAGCCCCCACTTCTACTATCACGGCTTCACCTCATTGTACGCGATAGTCGTAGTGATTACCAATGATGCTACACCATGTCGTCAACCAAGATAGTTGATGGAGCACCACTCCCGATCATCGTTATGTCGAGTCAGTGTATTGAGAGTATATATGAAGTCGTGCATTGCGAACTCATAGCATCCCTAGGCAGCCCACTCCAATCTCTCTGCCATTATGTGGATCTCTGTTCTCCTCCTGTTTTGTCACATCGCATTGTCTATATCCGCTGCAGCGAAGCATCTTGAAGACGCGCCGGCAATCGGATTCCAGGATATCACATTTCAGCTCGCAAATCATGCCTACCTGGCGACTACCAGTACCCCTATTGTGGAGATTCCTGCTCGGTTGAAGGTTGGTGAAATACCAATCACCCATGTCATCCTTGATGCGAGTCACATCACCGCATCGCACCTGCAGGAATCAATATCTGCGTACTCGGCCGAGGACGATGTCTTCAACGAAGGCTTTCTCGGTGGCATCATTCTCACATCCACCACCATATCCACCCTCGATCCCTCAGCGCTTCAATACATCGAGTCTATCGGATCAACCTTGATCCACCTCACTGGAAGCAAGAACACGTCCACTGTTTCCCCTCTTTTCAAACTCCCCCCAGGACCACTCTACGCTGTAACAACCCACAATGCAACAATCTTCTCCAAAGTCTACCGTCTCTACACAGATACCTACCGCGACTTCGTCAGAGGTATATACGAAACCAACGGCATCCACAAATCCCTCAATTTATTTGAATCCCAATGGTCACTCCCACTCATCCCAGTCCCATCACGCCTCTACAGCCAATCCGATCCAAGACCACTCGCAGGACAACGCGTTGGCGTCAAGGATATCTACGATATCGAAGGACTGGTCACCACGCGTGGCAGTCGAGCTTACACAGCAGTAACGACACCATGTAATTCCACCGCACCCTCCGTGCAACGCCTCCTCGACCTTGGAGCCGTCATCGTAGGAAAACAAAAGACGGCACAATTTGCATCTGCTGCACATGCATGGGAGTGGTCGGATGCTTATTACCCACAAAACCCACGGGGAGATGGCTATCTAAGCTGTTCAGCTTCTTCCTCGGGCGGGGGTTGTTCTATCGCAGCATACGATTGGCTAGATTACGCTATTGGTACTGATACCGGACAATCTATGCGCCAGCCTGCTGCGTTCTCTGGAACTTATGGGAATAGGCCTTCGCAGGGGTTGATGAACTTGGACCACGTCATGCCTATTGCGTATGGTGTTGATACAGCTGGTGTCTTTTCCCGAGATCCGAAGAAATGGGCCCACTTCGCAAAACATTGGTATCATCCTTCACTCCATCAAAACACTTCTTTGAGCGGTCTCCCAGCTCTCGAAGTACCTGACACGGATGCATTTCCAACGAAGATACTCTATCCCATCGATCATCTTCCCTTGCAGAACCCTGCCGCCGATGCCATCCTCCAAAACCTCATATCTAACATATCCACCCTCTTCAACATGAAAATCGAGACGGTGAATCTGACATCCACGATCGAAAAGACGGCAGGCACGGGTATTTCAGATGTTTTGGATACACTGAACACGCTCTGGACATACGATCAACTCACCGCAGTAGCAATCCCGTTACTAAAAGCTTATTCCCCAGATTTCCCAGCACTGGATGAACCCTTCCGAACCGCCTTCCACAACTTTAACGCTTCGAGAAAAGTTTATGATGACGCTATTGCGACTAGACGCGCCGCAGTCAATACTTGGGACCGCGATGTCCTTTTCAAAACAAACACTTCCTGCTCCAACTCCCTAATTATCTACGACATAGGTACAGGCGGTCTACCTTCTTTCCGTGAGGAATCCCTAAACGCCTCCCCCGGAGCGGCGTTACCAGCTGAGCCTGGCACTGCGGCGGCAGCATCTATCATGTGCTCGTTTTTTGGATGCGCGGATTTTACGGTTCCGATTGGGCAGGTATTGTATGCAAGTAAGGTCACGTATGAAGAGGTTATGATGCCTGTGACGGTGAACTTGGTGGTTAGGAGGGGATGTGATTTTGTTCTTTGGAATTTGGTTGACAAGCTAGCGGAGGAGGGGGTTCTGGGGGTGGTGAAAACAGGGGAGGCGGCCTTTGATGAGAAATAAATGGTTGCAGGTTTGGGATGAAGGGATCTGATAATTCCATGGTTCAACACGTATGTGGATTTTTAGGGTGAATTGTGTGATGTGAGTATGAACTGAGGATTTTATGGAAATTATCAGAGGTCTACCGCTCGGTTCGTAGAATAGGTTTAGATTAACATTTGCATATTTTATGATACTTGTCGTTCTCTTAAGCAATTCTGATTGCACAAAAAATCTTACAAAGATTTGGTCGCGATGATTCAAGGCAGAAGGCACGTAAGCATGCGTACTCTAGGGCTTGTCCTAAATGTTCCTCGGATCTTAATGGTCGTGAAAAGACTCCCTGCGCTGCCTTCAGCTTAGAACATGATGGATACCCGCGTATACGAGTAATATAAAATTTCCTTGTAGAGATTAGTCAGTGCCTTGCTACCGTCGCTAAATCCTTCATGTTCGCTAAACTCCCTATTAGGATGATACTTTCCAATAATGGTAGGGTTAAATAACGGAATAGGAATTTGCTGCCAAAGGATTCGCCAATTAAAGGATCCGCGTATTGCGAGATCCCTGATCGAGCGAAGCTACACTATAACGTAATTGATGACATGCTAAGGACTGCGTACTTGCTAACTTGCTACATCTAATTTGCCACGAACACGTTCGTATCAATGCTAGCTATAGCACTCTTCTTGGCTTTAGTAGTTACTGTAGTATCTGTGGATATGATGACTAAAATCGCGTATTCATGATTGCATTTCGGAAACCGAGTATCTAGAAGGATCTGAGCTGATATCAGAGCACGGTTGATAGACCTCTCATGATGCATCAAAATTCGGCACAACTACTATCCGCCAGTGAATATATAAATGATCAAACAATCATTCAAATCTCTCCATCCGATTCACCATCGAACTCACTTCCCCCAACGTCCTTGAACCCAGTTCACCCGATTTCAAACCACCTCATCACCCATCAACCATGAAGCTCACCGCCATCACCACTGCCTTGATTCTCCTCGCTACCACAGGCGTCCAAGCACGAAACTGCAAATCAGGCCTCAACTACTGCGGTCAGACCCTCTTGAACATCGGTAAGCCACCTCCTTCCTCACTACCTTCATATGGAACCCCATATACTAACTCAATTCTCAAGGCGACTACAGCGACCAGATCGACCAGGCCCTATACGATGCAGGAAAGAGCGACGTTGATAGGGAGAACTCGCTTTTCAGCTGCATTGGCGGAGATGCTGGAGTTATTGAGTATATCAGGACGTGTGGGATTGGGAATTGCCATGATAATGGGGATGATATCAGTGATAGATGCGTTGGGGGCAAGTAAATGTTTGAACGGCATAGGGATGTTTGGGCTTTCCATTTTGCTTGCTTGATGTGGGTGCTGAGCTAGTTGGGACGGTATTTGTCTTGCGAATGATGGAATGCAGCGAAGGTTTAAGTGAGTATACAATAGGATGAAAAACTGGTTAATTTACCCTTGTGTATTGCTTGATGATAAGACGGGAGAGAGACAATATCACGGTTACATTTGATTCCATCCACATTAACCCTTTACATCAAAGCTAAATCCAAGCCATGCCCCAGATACTAGTCAAAGCTACGCCACCAACCCCGCCCTTCCTGATACAACAAATTCCTCGCTGAAAGGATAATCGATATAGCCCTTAGGCTCGTCCGGGGTATAAAACGTACTCCGATCATACTCATTAAGCTCCAAACCCTTCCTAATCCTAAACACCAAATCTGGCGTAGAAATAAAATGCCGCCCATACATAACTAGCAAGTCCCTATCCGGATACTCTTCATCCACTAATCTCCTCGCCGACTCCGGAAGATACCCTCCAGCAACGAGGACTGGGCCCTTGAATAGCTGAATCGCGAAATCGAGTTTGTCGGGTATGGTTTGATCGGGTGTCCAATCGAGTCTCTTCTCGATCAAATGTAAGTAGGCTAGATTCAAGGGGTTGAGCTTCTGGATAATGTCGCTGAACTGGGGTATCGGATCCTCCATTCTCATGCCGTTGTGCGTGCTCCATGGACTGAGCCGGATACCGGTCCTATCGGCCCCAATGGCATCGCAAACAGCTTTGACCACCTCGAACGCAAACCGCGATCGATTCTCCACACTCCCACCATACTCATCCGTTCGCTGGTTAGAGCGATCCTGTAGGAACTGGTCAATAAGGTATCCGTTTGCTCCGTGGAACTCAACACCATCGAATCCAGCCGCGATGGCGTTCTTTGCCGCTTGAACGTAAGCTTGAATAGTGTTTTTGATGTGCGAGACCGTCATAGGGACCGGCTTCCCATACGAAGCATCAATAGGGACATCTGTCGGAGTAGGAATATCGCTAGGACCCATAATAGTGAAGCCCTCCTCTTTCGCCATGTCCCGATCCGCCGCCCGTCCAAGTGCCCAAAGCTGGCAAAATATGAAACTTCCTTTGTCGTGAACCGCCTTGGTGACTTTACGCCATGCAGCGATTTGGTCATCATTGTATATGCCGGGGACGTTAGCGTAGCCGCCGTGTTGGGGGGAGATGAAGCAACCTTCGGAGATGAGGAGGGTCCCGGGGATTGAAGCACGTTGGGCGTAGTATGTTGAGACTATTGGGAGTGGGATGTGTTGTTTGGTGGCGCGGAAGCGGGTCAGTGGACACATTCCTATGCGGTGGCTGAGTTGGAGTTTGCCGATGGTGATGGGTTTGAAGAGATGAGATTCCTCCATTATGTTGTGTGAGTTTGGAATGTGTATGATGGAGGCTTTCTTACTGAGAAGTGTCATGTAGCCGAAAGGGCACATATTTATATGGCACGACTGGGACGCCTAACACCTGCAGGCTAGAACTGTTACTCTTTCGTTGTTGCGTTTTGGGAATAGGGCATAAGAGGACCTTGCAGCCCATTTGGTGATACTACCTACCATCGCGCTATTTCCACCACTCCAATTCTTTAAACATTTTCCTATTTGGGCCGTCCATCACCGGCTATATAAACAAGCCAATCTCTAACGTTCCTATGAAGTGCACATATCGTGGATGGCATGAATCTAACTAGAGCTTCGGCTAAAGGTCAGCAAATAACCGAAAAAGGAAAATTGACGTGCAGTCACGCTATCAGCAATTTATAATCAACAATTTGTCATCAGAGGGATTGATAAGCAGGAAAATAATCCGAGGTTCAATGCTTGGGAGGTCTTCATAGCTACACGGTAGAATGGAGATTAATAGCGGTGGTATTGTCACTGTACGTACTCAGATGACCTAGTCCAGGTATAGGGTTCAGAGAATGTGGTGATCTGGCTAGGGCTAATCGTCATTCAACGTAGACTGCGTCTGTGACATCACACTGATCCCTTAAGCTATCATTCTCCACGTTCACCACAGGTCACTTACATCGTCTTCAAGCTATGCAGTGATTCAGCATTGGAACCTTCTATTAGGTGTGGGGAACTCTATTAGCCTACACGCTGTAGCCCCCGGCTAGCATAGTATTGGTGATTGTGATAATGTATCGGGTGTGAGGAATCAGAGCTGGCAGTTGCGTAGAGAGCTTGATGGACGACCTAATGAATTTGCTATGAATGAGGGCGAGCTATATACATCAGAGGACTACCTAATGGGGCAACGGAAGGTTGCGTAATCACTATGAATACCAGTGGATCCAACCTTCCATGGAGTTCCTTCATTGGGTTCGGATAGAGAGGAAGCTCTCTTGATACCTCGGTATTTCATGAGTACCCCATATGGCTCACATCGGGTTGAGTACATTTGAGACCACTAAGACCTCTGTATCTATCGTCGAGATGTTCCGGTCACGACAAATTTGTTCCCCTATCATAGATAGTTGACAGGGAAGGTAGCGTATTGCCTGGTCTGTCTTTTCTAGTTTCGTTCCACCAATTCACTTGTATTCTACATCTGCTAGTTCGGTGTTCGACGTTACAGCTGTAACTTCAAGCTCCTAGACCTTGACTTCGGGCCTTACATTGCAACAATAGAGCGCCTTGGAACCAAAAGGTTTCTGTTTGATAGGGTTGTATTGTAGACTTCAAGTCTGACATTGTACAATAGAAAGGGAATGAAAGGTTGATAGGAAATCATGTCCATTAATTCGCTTACCTCTTATTAGCCTTCACGTGACGTTCTTTTAACTAACTATTACCCTTTGTTGCCGCCCTGCACATTGATAAAAGAATACATTTAACAATGCTTTTCACCATTCACCATATCAGATTTCATTATACAATGCTAGATTGCCGCACTTTATAAAGATCTACATGATAGCCCCTCCTGATGACATCTCATCCACCCAAATCACTCACTCACTACACGAACACACATCGATCATCTACTATCCGCCGACTTCGGGTACGTCGCTTTCAAACTATAATTCCAATCATGTCTAGGTTCCTATTAGAATCTTCGTTACTCAATCCAGATGCCCCTAATAGGGGAAACCGTGGCCAAAACTTTTATCGATACGAAAAGGGACCCCAAGATCTACCCGCCAGCATCATTCCCGCTGGACATAACCCAGCTCCCTATCTCCTAGTACTACCAAAGTATCAGATGGAGAATGGCCAGCTGGTGGATCCTAGCCCAAACGACGTCGAGCCCATCCCTGATGCAGCCCTAGCTTTAGTCCTTCAGTCAGTGAAGACGCCTGTACATGACGAGACGAAGTGTTTCATTTGTCGCAGGTCATTGAATGAAAGTGTTACCGAAGATTCTAGCGAAGCCGAACCAATGGAGCCAACAGGCCCAAGCAATATCATTCGAACAAAGACTGTTTGGGTCGAGAAGTCTATGCGATCACCTCTCTCAAGGATGACCAAGTGGACTAGTGTGGACAGCTCTGAAGCACGCGAAAAAACACAACTCTCTAGCATCCCAGCTTGCAAGCACACCTTTCACACTCCGTGCATCCTAAACTATCTCGCGCACAGAACGCGGGAACCTATCTCGACACCAACCTGTCCAGATTGCCAAATTTCTGTACTTACTTCGAAGCGTTATTCCAAGCCAACGGCATTACTAGATAATGTAGAGATCAAAACTACGGTTCCTGAGGCCAGAGGCGAGGATGAGACAGTTAGGGGTATATCGGCCGATGTCATTTGTGTGCGTCACAGCTATCAAGTTGGCAGGGAGATTACGGTTGAGACCTGGGTAGATAAGACTATGGTTTGGTATGCTAAGCCTGGAGCGGACCGCTGGGCTCCCTACGGGTATGCTAGGAACCGAGCTAACCCATTTCTCTCGGAACATTGGATTGGGGGTAAGTAGATGATGGACTCATTTCTGGCAAGGTTACCAGTAGTTTTGAAAGAGAATCTATACTATGAAACCATCAGTTCAAAGATTAGTTGACCGATGATAGAATAAATAGTGCGAATATATATATGAATGAAACAATGATAATAACTACGCCAACCATGCAATATGAGTCAAGATCTCCCTCACTAGACTTTTATCAGTACTTACCAAAGCCCAAATACTTAATCCTAACCTAGAATCAGTTGGCCTTAATTGCATAACCAACTCTGAAAGGTCATCTCACGTAATTTTCCACCTTGATCGGCTTCACAGCAGCATAGACCTCGTCTTTTATGCATCTCCAACCTTTTCCCCGACCCTTCCATTAGCATTGGCCAATCTATATAGTGTGCAAACGCAGGAGAAATATGAAACCGGAAACGAGACTGATTGAATACATGACATCCGTAACAGTTACTCACCACTGGATCTATAAATTCACACCACTGCGCCAAGCACGAATTTTAGTGAAGAAGGGAGTACAGCAACAGATCTGGCCCAAGGTCCAGTATGATCCCTCTAGCTTGGTAAGTGAACGACACATTTTCAATTTACCAGAACGCCTTCACGACTTATACCAAAATTGCAATCCGCACGCCAAAGAACGATTGATGAAATAATGGAATTACAGGTAGCAACATCAAACTGGCGGTAAAGAAAGGCATCCTAGTGGTTGTAATAAGATTCTACATGCGTTGATTTTGTTGATGGGTCATTATCATCATCATCTGGAAGAACTGATGAAGTCCTTCACTGCCACCTACCAAATGCAAAAATGGTAACCCCAAAGTCAACTACTCTACTGACCTAGCGAAATTATTTAGCATTTGGAGTGGCTGCATATCCAATCGGCAAGCAGAGGTTATGAGTGAATGAATGCATGCGTGAAGATTATTATTGTGCGCAGCCCTTTCACCGCTTCATGCACATTTTCTTTTAGCCAGGGGCACGGGCCTTTCGGTGAACATAAAAACCACTTCTTTTTCTCTCTTTTAACCTGTCATTTCTTCCTTCATTGACGAACAGACTCAAAACGGTCAGGTGATGGCGCCCACATTACGTCAGCGCAGTAAGATAAAATCCTCTTCTTCTTCTTCCTCTTCTTCTTCCTCTTCCTCTTCTCCTCAACCTCACTCCCAGCCCCATCTTCGCATGTACATAACCTCACACGTTTCCTTTTCGTTCTCTTTCCCTTCACCAGCACCAGAATATCACCAGGCATCATAATGTCAGTCACGGCATCCGTTTTCTCGTCTCCCCTGACCTGCCCTCACATATCGTCGTTACTCCTTGGCGGCCCTTCCTCTACAGGCACCACCCAGTTGCCACCACCAGGGCCAAAACAAGATCACTACTCACCGAGCACGCTCTGTGAAAGGATCGCGGTCCTGTCGAATGCTGCCTTCTCGCGTCGTTGCTCTGATTTTGGAACGTGCATCCAAGCTCCGTAGCGTCGAGTGAGGTGTCTCGAGAGACATGAACAGATGGCAATGACTTTCACCATGATGCCTATTTCCCCTTCACTCTCTTTCTTTTCGCCCCATTCATTACTTCTAGTCTTTTATTGCGTCCCCTCTCCTCCTCTAGAGTCAAGGCTACTCTTAAAGCCTGGGTGGGTGGGATCTCGTCTACGACATTCGTGTCGCAGATCGAGGGTCAAGTTAACGCAACTTTTCTTTTCTCCCTCACTTCCTTTTCCTTATAGGAACGCGGCTAATCTTTTTTTTTTCTTGAAGATTGTGCGGACCAAGTATCCAACTCTACAAGTAGTCGAGACTCCGATGCATCCATCTTGACATGCCGCACGGTTAATTCAACAATAGAGAGTCTCCCAACATTGGGTGGCATCTGTGGACCAGCAGTAGTGGCATGGAAGCAAGATGGAAATATCCAATTCCTGCCGCCCATAAACTCATCTGTTAGAACCCGCGCCAACACCGGACCCCCCATTGAGTTCTCTGTCGATACTGTTGGCGCTGCTCGGGAATGCCTGATCGAACTACGTAGCCGCATCCAGTACTCCCGTAACTCTCACGCAGATGTCGTTATTCATGTGTACCCCGAGCGAGTACAGGAATGTCACGTGCAAGCATCAACCCAAAATGCCCAAGAAATCACCACTGCTTCGACATACCTTGCTACAAAGGTCCACCATCTACAGTTCATCCTCAGCGAATCAGTTGCTCTCATGATCCCTGAGGACATCAACTTGAACAAGATTCAACACAAAGGGTCCAAACTTGCTCTTGCAGCAATGCAAGATCTCACCAGGGTGACTGAATTCAGCCTTTACATTCCTTCCAGTCTGCTATCGCGCAACATTCTGCAATCACTCGCCCAATCGATGCCCTCTTTCACAACTCTAAAGCACAAGCCTCGTTTGTCGAACCTTGATGGTCTTGCACTCGACAACGGACCACCAGTGTACACCACTTCATCCCAAGATGATAGCGCTGTCGAAAAACTCATGCTAAATTCGCCAAAGCAGCAGGCAACGCAGCAGTCAACCGGATCAGAAGGTGACAACAATGCATTGCTACAATTCGCTTCACAAATGAAGGACTTTCAGTCAGGTCTAAACAAGCTCCACCATGACAACTTTCACATCCTCAATACGCTAAATGAGGTTACTGAACAAAACACCAAGTTGTTGCAGAGGCAGAAGAAACTGGATACTCAGACCCAAACCCTGCATCATAACATCAATTCTCGCTTTGCCGATCTCAAAAAACACATTTCTAAGGAGTTGAAGGCGAACACCAATCCTGCTCGTATGCAGAAGATCGTGTCTAGGTGTGTAGATAAGGCACAAAAGGACATGTACGAGCAGATTGATGAGTTGCAGGATGCAATCGAAGGGATCTGGGATGAGCAGGATAAATCTGATGAGTAGGGTACATGTGCTGAAGTTCGGCATCGGCTTTGTCCTCAACCTTGTCCTTATCTTAGGACCTCACCATGTATGATTTAGTTAGGACATATCAATCAATTCTAGGTTGTACTGACCCACCATGCATATATTGGTCTATGTTGTATTCACACGTTCCTCAGCATACCTCTTAAATCGCAAGATATGCGACGAAGGCTGCGGATCGTCCTCGCCATGACATCTTTAGATTAGTTGGGAATTGATGTGTGGCAATAATCGGTGCAAGCGTATACATCACGTTTGCAAACGTATGCTAGCCAGGGGTCTACATCAAAATGACAGACCTTTCATTCATTATACACCACCAAAAACATCATTTAAATCTCATAGAGAAAGCCCACTCATCATGTTCACCAAGCCACAAACCCCAATCTCAGAACAATCCATTGATCCTCCCAGCCCTCAACCTCACGGTCTCCTCCACAGTCCCAAATCCGGGAACACCGACTTCTCCGTGTCTCCCTTCACCAATCAACTCTCCGAACCTAACCGTCATGTCCAGCAGCTCCTGGCGGGGGACCCCATTCCGAAGGACCTTCTGGGTCATCTCTTCCATTTTTGTGCGTCCAGTTGTGGAGGTCATAATTTGGAGAAAGCTGACGTTTGTTACGGATGTGCCATTATAGAATAGCGCCCATAGGCCAATGATAAGAATCATGATTGTAATGGTTATGCAAAGGGCATATGGAAGGATGATGTTCATTGGATGTGAGAACGAATAGGCGTTTTCGTAGCTAGTGACGTTGATGGGGATTTTGTTGTACCATGTTCCTAATGTCAAAGCCGAAATGGTGATGTTTTGAAGAACCTCATTTATTAAGGCCTCTGTGATGTTTATGTCGTATCTCGGGTCAAAGAAAAACATGTCTTTAGAATCGCTGAACCGTAATGTGTTAAAGGGAGAGTTTATCAGTTTCTGAATATCTAAGATGGAAAGATCCTGTAAGTATTTTACCCGAATGGATTGGACATAATATCTCACCTTCGTTATCTGGCGCATGTTCGACCACGGTGCCTAGTTCTACCATCTCTCTACTCGAAAGTGTGTAATTACCAATCAGCTTGTGGTCGAAACTTATCTTGATGGTTGACTGAGAAACTACGCTCCTAGCGAAGGATGAATATACGGCGTAACAATTGTATAATCGAAGAGTTGGATAAAGCTCATCCTTCCAGGTAGAGAACCTGGTCGTATGCATCGGTGCTTCTGCGCCATCGGAAATTGGCCAATAGAAGTCGTACAGACTATAGGAGACAATAAGACGCTCAATGAAC
>AJFL01002182.1:0-12765 GCA_000467735.1 Rhytidhysteron rufulum CBS 306.38
AGAGGTGTGTCGGGCTGCAGATGAGCGCATACGCTCGCCCGGTAGAGGGCTACCCCAGATTTCCAAACGGCCGACGACCAGGACCAGGAGCAGAGGCAGGACAGTATTCCAGAAGGCTTCGTGGGTCCCATGACGGGTGGGCACGGTCCAATCAGTGCTGGCTTCAACGGACGACCCGCGGCTGGAGAGCAAATTGCAGGCGTCTGGCAGATGGGCCAGGGCAAGGCGGCTGGCGTGCAGGCTGCCGAGGGCCTAACGATGGTCGAACCCCAGAGACGCATTGCCCAGCAGCAGGGTCGTGTTCGCAATCAGTCCATCGCTTGAGCGCACCGCGGCCCATGGCAGACTGCAGACTCGGCGGGCCAGCGATGCTCGACTCCGGGGACGCTGCTCGAGTGCGATCGTCACCCGGCCGTTTGCCTCGATCAAGCATGGCCCGCTGAGTCGCCCGCATATCTGCCACTGTGCAGTGAGCAGCCGGCAGCACACCAGCGCAGACGGCGGGCGACGAGGTGCTTGAGCTGCCAAAGGAGCTGCCCACGAGCGAGTGCTGGGCCCTGTCTCCCTATGCACCCTAGAATCCCAGTGAATCCCTAGAATACCCCATGCCGCCTCCCCACTTGCTCGCGGCCACCAGAGCACCTTAATTTACACCTTGATCTCACTGTCTGGCTCTGGCTCTTGCTCGTCCCGGCGCCGTCATTCTCGACGCTCTCCCTCGTTCTCGTTCTCGTCCTGGCCCTCCTCACCCTCACTCTCACCACTCTCTCTCGTCCTGCTTGCTGGCCGTGAGCAATGCGTACACAGCTCTGCTCGAACCCTCCCCATCACCACCCTCTCCGTGTCCGATCCGTTCTTGCTGCTGCTGCCGCTTGAACAAGAACAAGCACCAGGCTTGACTCCGACATGTCCAGGCCTCAGATTGGTATCGACCGTCTCCCGGCTCGCCGAGCAACCAACGAGCCACGAGAATCGATGAATTGCAAGAGCTGTCGAAAGCGAAAGGTCAGGAGCTGATGCAATTCCTCTGCTACCTGCCGAACAACCTTACTCATCTCCAATTCAGATCAAATGCAACCGCCTGCGTCCGACCTGCGAGGCCTGTCAGGTGTTTGCCTGTCCATGCATTTACGGTATGGATTTTCATGCCCCGTGCCGTGACCTCAAAATCATATCATGGCATGTCCACTGATGTTCTCTTCTCCACAGACGCCGTCCCCAAGAAGCGAGGCCCCAAGACCGACGTCCTTGAAGCACTGCTCAAACGCGTGGATGGCCTCGAGAAGCGTTTGCATTCTGAAGGCAAAGCTGACTCGCCCACCGAGCTGGACGCAGGAGCGTCTGGCAGCCAGGACGGCATTGGCGACAGCAAGTCGAGCAATGCTTCTTCACTTCCTCGGCCGCTACTCGAGATTAGTCCGAACCCCATCACCACGGCTGGGCAGCTGATATCCCCGACCGAGCCCAGGTACGACCCCATTACTCGCCAACTACCCCAATTTTTCAACCTCTTACTAATGTCATCCAAGCTTGCCCACACCGTCCATTGTGCCCGACCTCCTGCTCGACACGTACTTCTCGAGAGTGCACGGCAAGCCGTACCACATTCTCGACGAAACCACGACGAGACAGCGCATGCAAACTAACCAGCTGCCGCCCTTCCTCGCCTTTGCCATCTACGCAGTCAGTGCCAGGTACGTTGAGTGCATCACATGACGCCCCAGGCCCCGCAGCTAGCTAAGACGTTCTAGATACACGCCCCATTTCGGCGGCTACAATGGCGCGGTGCGGGTCGGGCAAGAGTACGCACGACGCGCCCGGATGGAACTCGACATCGACGAGCCGTCAATTGAGGGCCTGCAGACGCTGTTGCTGCTTGCCCAAGCCAACTACCAGGCGGGCAAGGGAAAGAAGACGTACATGCTACTCAGTGAGTGCGCATGAAGTGATATTGACTGCGGCAGCCTAACTAACTCCGGGAAAGCATCCGCCGTCAGCATGGCCTTCGCGCTCGACCTTCACCGCGAATTGCCAATGGCGCTCAAGGTGACGCCTGCTGAACGCGAAGGGCGCCGTCGACTCTTCTGGTCATGTTACCTCATGGACCGCTTTTCCGCGACCGGCACCAAGCGACCCTCATTAATCACCGATGAATCTATCGTCCTCAGGCTGCCTTCTTGGCAGCTGCACCCCGGTGCAATGCTCCTCGAAGGCGATTATTTTCCAAACGGCTCCAATTTGCAGTACATGGCAAGTTCGGGTAAAGGTGGTCAGGGAAGCATGGGTATGTTGATCGGTATATCGAAGATCCTGGGTATAACGAATCGGTACCTCGCAGCTGGTGGCGTCAAGGGTGATTCGCATTTTCCTTGGCACTCCCTCTCCAACCTCTCCAAGATCCGCCAGGAACTCGACATCTGGGCCTCAGAGACGCAGGACACCTTCACCTCCATCGAAGCTCTCTTCGGCCAGCCTGACAGCACCATATTGGTCCTCAGCAAACTGATTTATCATCTCATACATTGTCTCATCTATCGGCCATTTTTGCCGGTGGACTTGGCCGAATTGTCGGGAACTTCTCAGCACCAATCCTGGCAGATTGAAGCCACGAATCTCTGTTTTCTCCATGCCAATGCCATTGCGGAGCTGGTCGAAATAGGAAGGGCTTCCTCGATTCTGGACTGGCCTGCTTTTGTCGGATACTGCGTTTGTACTGCAGGTACCATACATGTTCACGGCGCACACTACAGGGGGAGAGAAGGGGAAGTCTTCTCCGCCAGCCCAGAATTCCTGTCCCGAGAGATGCATCAGTTATCCGAATTGCGATTCATCTGGGCGGGCGTGCAGCACCAGCGCGAAACATTGCAAACCATCTACGGATGTCACACCGAGCTCGTAAAATCTCTTTCGAGCAGCCCGATGCGATTCTCTCCAGTTTTTCAACTTGAAGATTTCTTCGACCGATATCCAGGGCAAGTTTTTGATGGCGCTCACGTTACATTTAGCGAAATTCAAGTCGAAGCCGTTCACGAAAGCCTATCCTATTCAATTGACCAACGACACAACTTCTACATGGGATCTAACATGATGAACAACTTCCCACAACAGCCACTTCCGTCTCAACACGGTTATACAAATGGCAACCCGCCAAAGAAGAGGCGATCGACAACTGGCTCAAGTAGGCACCCCGCGAAACCCCTTCCAACGCCATCAACCTCAAGTGCCTCGATCCCCGAGACACAAGAAACGTCCACAGCATCGGCTGGCGGTAGTGGTTCAGAACCCGATCGAACAAACTCCAATGCTTCTGAGGCCCTTCAACAAACAGATTCAAGCCCAGCTCAATCGACTCTACCATCTCACAACAACAACAATAGCAACAACAGCGGCAGTAACAATGCAAATAATAATAACAACCAATTTATGTTCTCCCCATCCTTCAGCTTCTCCCAGCTTCCTACCTTGGACATTGGTCAAGATGGGACATCTTTCGATCCGATGCTTAGCATGCCTACGCCATATGAACAGCAACCGACACCTGGCGGGGCAAGCGCCTCTGGCTCTACACACACAGATCCGGATAAAGACCCCTTCTTGAGTCTACTAGAGCAGCTAGCCGAGAATGAGCAAAGTAGGGGTGGGCCAAGCGAGTTGGATTTCTTTTTGAGTAGTACGGGAGGTAGCGGTGGATGAACGGCTTCCAACCCGACACGTATAAAATCACGCTTAAGGATTGCATGAAGTGTAAGAGGCGGAATACGCCAATGACGACATGGATGTTGGACCATGGGAAGTATTTAACACCATTTCCTTGATGGTAAAGGCTGAGGAAACTGCCCAACAAGGATCGCAAAAGAAAAACGAAAACGATACTCTTCGCAACGCTTATTTTCGGTACCCTAAAAAAGAGCGCATCTAAAGAAGCCCGGATAGGAGATACTGCCGCGCTGTGTTCAACCACTATGGAGTCGGGCACATTTGCAAATCAAAACTAGGCTTCCCAATTGCCACCGCACCGCAAACGCATACCAGGAACACGGGAATCGGCGTTAAGGAAACAATGGGCCGGGGAATGGGGGAAGGGAAGCAACCGGGGAGCCACCTTGGAATAGATGGGAAACCCCACCCAAAGAAAATATATTATTATTATCACCAGACCCACCGGCTGGGGATGAACGGGAATGGGAATGGGAAAGTGGATTGGATCGGACTGGGTTGGGTTGGATTGGGATTGGATTGGGATGGGACGGCCAAAAAAACGAAAAAATCCAGAATCATGACAATGTACTATTAGTTCATTTTCCCTATACTTTTTTCGGAAATTACTTATTTTGAACTACCGAGTGAATTGGAGACTATGAACTGAACCCACGTTTTCTAGAGTTTTCGTAGTCTGGTTTTCTAAGGTACGGAATAGAAAGAAGAGGGGGGAGGGGAGGGGGAAAGGCAGCCTTGGAATGCAGGGCAAACCAGGCACAGACAAGCAAAAGACAGCGGACGGGAAGCGGGTAGATCGGGAAGGATGGATAGATGGATGGACGGGAAAGGGGAGGGGGAGGGGGAGGGGGTGCGTGATAGTTACACTTACGTCAGGGTACAGTTCAGTTCGGTTCGGTTCGGTTCAGTGATAGGATAGGGATAGATAGGTATGATGTAGGTGTCACTGTGTATTCTAGAAGATGGATTGGATGGGATCTACAATAACACCACTAACTACTACCGCTACTGCTCCTGCCGTTACTACATATCTACATTACATGCATGCATATCGTATTTTGAAGCTAGCTAGCTAGCTAAGGTAGGCGGGCGAGGTGTTCTGTTCATCCATCACACCATGCATGTACATACGGACAGAGATTATCGTGTTTACGTTATATATATGGTGGTGTGGTGGCGGATCTCGTGACGATTTATAGCGGAAACGATACGCCACGTTGAAGGGAGATGTCCGGAATTTCTCTAACCAAAGTTGATATCTCTATCTACCTACTAACCAACCTACTAACAGCAGTTATCTATCTATCTATCACTAGAAAAAAGACGAAGGAGGAGGAAGTAAGAAGACAGCAAGCAAGCAACCAGAGAACCGTTCAACGAAACAAGGAATATACCCGCCGATCGATATGCTTCTACTGCAGACCGAACAAATCCCCAATGACGCAGGGACAAGGCTTGTATGGAAACCCCTTACATCCCTACCACCAACCCTTACAGCAAACCTACCCCAGGAAAAAAGTCCGCACATCACACATCACACCCAGCTAGCATAACCGCATGACACACCAATCGTCCAAATTCAATCCGGCTCGAAACCCACAGACCATGAACTTAATATAACGTATCCGCTAAGCTTGGACCCTAGCTAGAAAACGCACCCACCCCCGGATTTTCACCACATTGATATATATACGTTAGCGGGGAAAGTGCCGGGGGTTAAGGTTCGCCCAGGGCAACCAGGGTTTTTGCCGGGTACGTAGCTAGGTGGGCCGGGTAGGATTGCAGGAGGAATGGTGGGATTTTTCGAACGGGTTTAGGTCATGGTGACAAGCTCTTCGGCGGAGACGGGATGGATGGCCTAGCGGGGTTATGTTAGCGT
This sequence comes from Rhytidhysteron rufulum CBS 306.38, assembly GCA_000467735.1. NCBI lineage: Eukaryota > Fungi > Ascomycota > Dothideomycetes > Hysteriales > Hysteriaceae > Rhytidhysteron > Rhytidhysteron rufulum. Next base: position 5,597 of record AJFL01002182.1, read on the forward strand.
CAGAGTCTTTCCATTTAATATTAAAGAAGGTGAAGATATTTTTCCGGGCATTGTATTCTTAGATTTATTTGCGGATGGGGGTGGTAGAAGGTATGAAGGTAATGGACGGAGAAATTCTGGGAGGGTTGAATAGAGAGAAGACTTACAACGCAAGAATCAAAGTCTTTCTTCGTGGCGCCCATTTTGATGGCAACACCGAAGCCTTGGAGGATCTCGCTACTGCCAATACCGAGGATGTGCAGACCTACAACGCGTTCGTTGGGGCCTTCGCAGATGATCTTGTATGCGGTGGGTCCTTTGTCTTCGGGCTCCATCATTGCGTAAAACATGGCCTTGAACTCAGTCTTGTAGATTTTGATGTTTGCGTCACCATACTTCTTCCTCGCCTCAGGTTCCGTGAGACCGATGCTTCCAATCTCTGGGTGCGCGAAAACGACAGATGGGATGTTCTCATAATCAAGGTGTCTACCCTCTTGACCACCAAAGATACGATCCGAGAGCCGGCGGCCGGCGGCGATAGCGACGGGGGTAAGCTCGAAGCCACGATCACAGACATCGCCAATGGCGAAGATGTTGTCGATATTAGTGTTCTGGTATTCGTCTACGACAATGTGGTTCTTTTCGTTTAGCTTGATTCCTAATTTCTTGATGTCTAGATCTTCGATTTCCGGAACACGGCCTGTAGCGAAGAGAACAGATTCAACGTCAACGGATGATTCTTTTCCACTCTCGGTTTCCCTATAATGTGCGCGCTTGAGACCATTACCAAGATCCTCAATTTTGAAGATCTGGCTGCCCTTGTAAAGATGAACGCCTTGTCGGATGTACTCCTGTGTAACCACATCCTGAATCATGGGGTCAAAGCTGCGAAGGAGGGTCTGTCCACGGATGAAGAAATGCGTTTCAGTACCGAGAGCGTGCAGCATGCCAGACATTTCCACACCAATATACCCCGCTCCGGACGTAGCTATGCTCTTAGGTTGCGTCTCAAGGTCGAAGAATCCATCACTGTCAATTGCAAGCTCCTTGCCCGGAATATCAGGTACCATTGGTCGTCCACCAGTTGCGATGAGTATGTTCTTGCCCTTGACCGTTACAGTTCCGCCGTCTTCCAGTGCAACCTCGACAGTGTGATTTGAGAGAAACTTGGCACGCCCCTGGATATGCTCGATGTCGTCCCTCTTGAGGTTGTTTGCGTATATGCCATTTAGACGCTTGACATAAGCGTCACGCTTGCTCTTAAACAGAGGCCAGTCAAAGGTAGGGGTGTCGTAGCCTCCGAAACCGTAGGACTTGGCGTCCTTGAAGCCTTCGCTAAGAGCGGCAGCATTCCAGGTCACCTTCTTGGGTACACATCTAGCAAGTTGTATAAGTAATGGTGGTTATGGCTGCGGGGTGGAAGACATACCCAACGTTCACACATGTCCCGCCGAGACGCTTGCTCTCGATTGCAATGACTTTAGCACCGTGTTTGGCAGCCCGTCTGCCTGAAGCGATTCCGCCGGAACCGATCCCAATGACCAGGTAGTCGCACTCTTTCTGAATGGGTGCCATGGCGGCGGTAGTGGTGGAGAATTGGCGGGACAGATGAGACAAGCGGGAGGCAGCCAGAGTGGTTGTGAGAGGTTTTTTAGGTATCACGAAGACGAAGCGGAGACCAGACGTGGAGGAGGTGCAACCTGCAGTCTTCTTAAGGAAAAGGGAAAGTCGCATCTAGGCGGGAGGGTGAAGGAGGTCAACAGCAGTGTGCGGCACAAGTGAATGACGCAAGGAACTAGGCCAGCACGAGGGCGGTTTAGTAATCGCAGCGCAGGAAGGAATTTGCAATAAATTCTTCCAGCCGTCCGTCTTCGTCGCACCCGGTCGGACGTGAGATGGCGAATGCTCCTCCTGCGCAGCCTTCAATGCATGCGCCCTGTGGGTGAAAGGCAATGAACGAGATGGGATAATTGTACAGAGCTGCCGAACGAGGGTCTTGGGCGGAGGGGCATTCGCTGCAGAAAGCCGTTATATCGATGTGATTGGTGGTGGGGAGCGAGGGGTTGGATGCATTTTCTTAGGGAATGACGGAAACCATTTCTTGCCCTGTCCGTGCACAAGGCCATCTCGCGCATTATCTCATCTCTCCAGATTCCGTACCACCCAGACAGCTCCATCTTCTTCCAATTGACGCCCGCCATATTCCACCGCCTTTCTTCTTTACTGCATTCCAAATCACGGCAGCCCTTTCTAAGCTTGATTTGTAATTGCCGAACCCTCTCCTCAATCGCCGATTTTACGTGATCGCGGCATCTAAGCGGCCCTTCCCGCGGCCACGCCGAGCTTCAACCACAGACAGCTACAACAGCTGCAGGCCGTAGCTCTCACGCTCCTCAGATTCCATAATATCGAATTTCCAAAATGGGCGGTAGGCTGTCAAAGCACACGTCGGCAGATCACTTGTCTGAGGCTCCGGGTGCTTCGCCCGCCCGCTTCGCCAAAGGCAGGATCAATCAACGAGTATGCACACCAGCGCCATCTTCTGTGCCTATGACTTGAATTAGCTAACAGATTGCTAGACGGTAGTCGCTCCTTTAGCTGCCTTGACCATGGCTGGCCTCTTGTTTGTCTACACTCGAACATCGATCCGTGCCGCCAAACTCAATGCTCAGAAACATCGAGAGGCAGATGGGGGGCAGATCAGCTGGCACAACGAGAGCTTGAGACGGCATGGCCAATCGCATAAAGTGGAGAATGACCTGGGGACTTTTGGAGAGGCATTAAAAGGCGACTTTACGAGGTCCAAGGGACAGAAAGATTCAACTCCATTGCACAAAGATGAGATCGAGAGATGGGGTACAGATGAAGCAAAGCTTAGAAAGCTGATGGGTAAGGATGAATAAACAGCCGCGGTGAGTCGGGGATACAATTTGGAAGTGAGAAAATGTTTCGATATACCTGGAGTAGCATGGCGGATATGTCCTGCAATAAGGACTACGAGATCTGTGATTGCCTGGATGGAAGAAAAGCTGGCGTTGCTGGGGTTATTATGAGTTTCCAAGGTTCGCGAGAGAACACGGCATCTCCTCTAAGAACAACCCATCTGCCTTTGGCTGCCTGATAAGGCCAAAAGAGCGCTCAGGCAAGCCCATGGTCGACGAGATGTACATTAATCTGTATATAATACTAGTAAAGGTAAGCCCTGGTACATACATTTTTATCCAGTGTACTGGATCCATTGTGAGCCATTCCATGCATGACGCCATGTGCCTAGCTCTACTTCAGCAACGGTACCTCGGAGGAACAAATGTGTGAGTATGCACGAAGCTGCAATGGTTAGAGTTACGCTCCCGAGACAGACATGTGCTGTGTATAAGCAACGAGGCGCAAATCCTTGAATCAAACAAGATCCTTTGAAGGTGTCTGGGCTGTCAAAACGAAGCATCCCGCAAGGTTCGCATTGCACAGAACGAATCGCAAGGGATGGCTTTTCATACCTTGGGCTGTGATAGGCCGGAATTATTATCGTCATCTGTGCTTTGGTGTGGCTCCTAGCTCTCTTCACATGCATGTCCAATTTCCCCGCATCTGCCGTTAAAGGAAGAGCCCAGCTGTGAGCACTCAGTCTGGCATAACTACAAGTACCTCCGAGGAGCTGCACCAGTACAGAGGCGCTAGATAAAAAGTTCTTCGTTGCGGGCCAGTATCAGCAGACATGATCAGTGTCCCTTCTGCATTGACCGTGTTGGCCGGCCCTGCTGGTTGCGAGCAAAGGGAACGAGTTGTTGGGCGTGTCGACCTGAGCACATCTCAGCAAGCTCGTCTGATTGCGGTAAGTGATGGGACCAGTCAAACAGCTTACTGTACGGAAATGTAGCGTTTTGATGTCGATCCCTTTAAATTACGCCAATCAGCAGTCGTCCAGCCAATCAACTAGAGAGCTTTGGCGCGCTCGTTACACAATGCGCGGCCGTAAACTAGCCCCGAACCCCACCATCATCATTGCACCTCCACACCCAACTCGACTCCAAACGACGGCCAATTGCCAATCCATTGTCGCCCTACCCACCGAGCAGCGTCCATAGAACCTCGCCCCCCCGCCAACTTCCTCTCCGTAACCACCCATCGCTCAGTTACCAGCGCAGGGCGTTCCTGTCCACGTCTGAATCGGACTTGCGAGGTCTTTCTTGATGGAGCCAAATTGGCTACTGGCCGGATCGCAATTGCCTTGAAGACGGACGTCTTCAACGCGAGCGAGAAGCCAGTATGCCCGACAACGATGAGGCCAGGCGGATGCGCAACAATGAACGACCACCCATAACCACCCCTTCTCACATCTCAAAGGCAGTCTTAGCAAGTGAACACAGCAAGCTCTGGATCAAAAAGTATAGGACTGAGGTAGCTGCGAGCTCGAGCAGCTTGCTTTCGACCTTTGTCGCGGTATGTGTCTATCATCTATCTCATCAACAGCAGCACTAACAAAGCATGCAGTACCCTCTCGATTCTGTCAAAACGCGGATGCAGGCGTACGTTATCTCTTCCCTTTCGTCCGACCGATGCTAACGGCCTCGTAGTTACAAGTTCCATTCCTTTCCTGATTGTGTGATTCACACTTACAAAACCGAAGGCTTTCATGGATTCTGGCGCGGTATGTCCTCAAACCCAGCCCATTGATATTCTGGCATATACTGATTCTTTGGTAGGCGTTTGGTCCCCACTTGCGAGTATTACCCTGGTGCGAACCGTCTCGTTCTCAATCTATCAGAAATCGAAATATGCACTCGATAGAGCCATTTATCGAACCACCGGGAGCTCACCTCTAGTCGTCGCGAATACCAGAGGTGCTCTACCAACTGTGTCGACCGTTACATGCTTTGGGCTTTCTGGGGCAGCGGCTGGAGCTTTTATCACAGTAATTGCATGTGAGTAGAGAACTTCATGTCAATTGATAGAACATATGCTGATAATGTCGCACAGGTCCCTTCGAATTGACCAAACTTAGCGCTCAAATCGCGATTCTTATGGCTAACCGTAAAGGCGAAACTCCAGGGAACGATCTTGCACGAAAGAGCTATCAGAATCTCGGGACGTTCAAAACAGCACAGAATCTTGTTCGGTTGAGAGGTTTTCGAGGTCTTTACTCAGGTTTTCATTTGCATATGTGTAAGTGGTCTGGCTCTGATCGGATGGTGATTGGGTACTGATATTGAACTAGTACGTGACACGATTGGTACTGGGATTTATTTCATCACCTACGAAAGCGCAAAACAACTTCTTGCAAACGCACGCGGTGCCTCACCAACGACTCCTTTAGCTGTTGTTATTGCTGGTGGACTTTGTGGACTCGTAAGCTGGGCTTGCATTTACCCTATCGATTCTGCCAAGAGTATTTACCAGCGTAACTGCCTTACTAGCGGTAAAGATGCAGCCACAAGACCCAAGATCCAGTTCTTCAATCCAAGGATGTATAGAGGTATGTCTTGAAGGCTAATTTCCCTCCCATGGTTTGTACACACGCTAATTGTACTCTCCTACAGGTCTCGGAGTCTCCATGTCGCGTTCTTGCGTGGTAAACGCCATCTTCTTTTCCGCCTTCGAATTCACGAAGAAGCGCATCAACCATCTTGAAGTGGATGATCATAGCCATGCAACATAAGCCCGGAGTCTATCTGTGGGTTGTTTTCTGGGTTTGTGCTGGGGCGTTCACCGCACACAGCGTCTTTCTCCATGTTCCCGCGTAGAAATCGACGTAGTTTGGTTTATGGATGCGCGGGAAATTTGCTTCTGGTTTGTACAATATTTAGGGAGAGCTCATTGAGGCTTGCATATAGGATCAATCAATGCATTGAGGTTTTTTTTCGTGATTTAAAGGATTTCCTTTAATCAAATGTGAGATGTCTGGAAAGAGGGGATGTGAGCTCTTTATATCGTGCTGCACTCCATACGTTAAGGGTCACATGTCCCATAAATTCCAAATTCCTAGTTGGCGAATCGGACACGGAAGAAAAGGAAATGCTTATTTTGGAAAGATGGGCGGAGGTTTGCATTATTAGGATGAAAGTTTTCTTTTTCTTTTTATGCAGGATATGCTAGATAGGTATTTGAAAGGAGAGCGAATCGGAATTGTTCGGCTTGGGGATCTTGGGTTGCGTGGCTTGGCTTTTGCTTGGTTTTGCTTGGGTGGTCTGGGGATGGAGGGATTGAAACGAAACAATAGAGGGGTGTGTGTCTGGGGTGACTGGGTAGGTGGTGTGGGGGTTTCGGAGGTTTTATGGTTTTTTTTGGTGGGGAGCAGGGTAGGGTATGTAGGGTGGAAGGTGGAGTTGATGTGGGTTCTTGTCTAGGTGGATGGGGTTGGGATTAGGATGGGAATTGTGTGTGTGTGTGTGTGTGTGTGTGGGTGTGTGGGTGTGTGGAGAGAAACAGATAGATAGGTGCAACAGCAAGACAGTGATCCGGCATCGGAAAAGAAGTATTGGAAGTCGGTGAAGCAGGAGCATGTATGTGTAGGAGCTATAGATGGTAATGTCCGAAGAGGAGGATGAGGACCTAGATGGATGGATGGCTGGGGCTGGATGGATAATTCGGCTGCGAGATCTTCTTATCGGAATCTTACTTTTGGTGCTTCAGCTGTATGTATGTATGGTACCTAGGTATGTATGTATTGTAACATGTTTATCTCTCCGGTATTACTGTCAGCTCCGATTAGATAGATAGCTGAGGGCTGATGGCTGATGGCTGATAGATAAGTTCAGCTGTGTTACGGAGGACAGAGAACCCCAGGTACGTACTCAGAGTCGGACAATCAGTCACTTACACAGCCTGATCATCAGCCATCCAACCAACCATCCGTCCATCTAACAAGCCAAACAAAACTTCCCACAAAACCCATCCGCCAAACTTTCCCATCCAAACCATCCGCTTAACCTCCCCCGGATAAGATGCGATGCGATGGCAACGGGCTTAGGTCGGGCGGGGCGGGCTCGTCGGACGCGCGCCGGCGCAAAAAAAGCGGTCAGAAAAAATGCCGCGGGCGAGCCAATCATTCGCGGTTCCGCGGCTGGACAGGCTGGACCCTGCATGAGGGGAGGTGGTAAGCGAGGGTTGATCAGGGTCTGGGTCTGGGCGTGGGACTTTGGTTTTGTTTTGTGATTGCCACGTTGAGGAGGAGGAGGAGGAGGAGGAGGAGG
>AJFL01002194.1:0-11661 GCA_000467735.1 Rhytidhysteron rufulum CBS 306.38
TTATTATTATTATTATTATTATTATTATTGTCACCACCATTATCATCATCATCATACGAATCAGCAAAAATACCATTCGATATTTCTTTGATCAAAGCAACAATAGATTGCAAGATCTCTATAATATACCAATATTCTCGAAGAATAATATGTGAACACCATGACTTCTAATCTTCCACATTTACCATGAATACACCAAATCCTATTTCTTTTCTAATATTAGCAAGTCCCTAATAATATTGTGATGTGAGCCTGTCTCCAGCAACTCCATGATCTAGTACATGATCTTGCAGAATAGGAGAACGCAGCGATTGCTGGACAATTCTTGTTAGTATTGAACAAGGCCCCAAAAAAAGAAGACGAAGAAGAACGAAAAACATAAACGCCGCAGAGGGGGAATATACGTCTGAAATCGGCGACCGGATAGATTGGGTAGCCAGCCCATGGTACTTGCATTCTGGTGGAGTTCGAATATTCTAGAAGTTTGCCTGCCTCGTTGCCTCGTGCAGTGTGTAACGTACGTATTAGGACAAACAGATGGAGAATCTAGAAGACATTGTTTCTGCTTGAGATCCCAACAGCCAGCCACCGGGCACCTGACTCAAGCAGTCACTTTTATCGATCGCCGCTGCTCCCACTCACTGGAAAGATGATGATCTAGCTGAGTACCGCCCACTGGCATCGCCACCACATCCGGAACTACTACGAACAATACATTAGAGACACTGGAGAAACTAGTGACACTATGACTTTTGTAGATGTAGTTTCAAAGTCTGGCACCAACGACGGCAACGTCATCTTTGGCACCGGCTAGACCTAAGTTGAACGCTAGGACATGCAGCATCAGGTCATCTACGCCTCGGTGCCTCGGCTTGTGCAAGCCCCAGTGGCCCTCCTCAAGGTCAGTCTCTGCATCCTACACCAATCCACAGGAAGCGGTAAGTACATCAACCTGCCCTCGGGCACGACCTACCACTACTATTCTATGACGGAGCCGTAGTACAACGAATGTTCCAACTCGTTCGCCCTGGTGCACTCCCAAATGGTCTTTCACGGCGTTAGCACCATCCAGCTTGATAATACCATCAAGAATATGATCATCCTTATCAAACCGGTGGCTGGGTCTAGATCGTCGAGATAAAGTGGAGTGACTAGATTGTCGGACCGGAAGGAAAAACATCCACGATTCCTGTTCACCATTTTCAGTCTTTCAGTGCATTGGTCTGCGTGGGAAGCTTCTCCTTCTGTTCAAGGACGCCGGGTTGCAAAATATCGAGCACAAAATCATCGTCACTCCGTTGATCCTGAGCAAGTGGGAGCATTCAAGCTACCAGTAAAGCCTGCCTATTTAGCACAACCACCTCTACCAGTGTGATTACAAAGATGTTGCCACCTATTTATCAGTGAGTTCTGCGAAAAGTTTCTTGTCATACTCCAGAAACTGGCCAAGGAGATTCATTAACGGGGCTGGGAGTTCATAATCCACCTCCTTTGGGCTCAGAAGCCTGAGAGTGCCCAAGATCATATGCTTCTTATCTTTACCCCTCATCAGTCAACTCTACTTGGTCTAGTCTTCACAGAAGTCAGATTGGAAAAGTTAATTGTTGAGGATAGCTGACTAACGGCATCAGCCAGGTAGCTGGTCATGTGAACGTCCAGCCTTGGTCCTAAGTCATCCATAACCATCCTTTCATAGCTAAGTAAATAACATCATTAATCAACCAACCGATACACCCAACTCATCAATGATATCCAATTCCTTAAGACTAATCGTAGTTAAAATAACATATGTACTTGCTATCTACTGTATGGCTGTGACGTGATTTCTATTTCAATTATGAATTAGAGTAAACAATATTGAAATACTCGTCCGACTGTAATATATATACTTTCGTGATAGGTTTTGGAGGAGCCATCATGTGATATTGATTAGTCACGTGACTAGTCCCTTGGTTTGGTATATTGTTTTCCTTTTTGTATCAGATGCCCATACGTTTCCTCGGTGAATGAAATAGAAAGATCTCCGATGTAAAAAAGGAATCTTATGTTAACACATCCAAAATCTGAATAACGTTCGTTAGCCTTGGGATGGTCGAGGGCGTCAATTCTTGATTCAACAGGCTCAAAGAAGAATGTACGTAAATATACACGTGCCTTAACCTATGAGCTAATGATTATTCACTGAATAAAATTCGATCGTATTATGAAAACTGAGGAGTAATGCGTACTTTGAGCGCGTTTGGGGAAACTGAAAATGTCGCTATCTTGAAGGGACATAGCTGCTTATACCGAGGTCATATCGAAATCTTGTAATGTCAAAAGATGTTAAAAGATGTCATGGAAACATCTGAGCCTTGTCGCAACATCCAATAGGCCACTCACTTACCATTGCTTAATTGTGTAAGCATACCTGTTACTTTTATGTTGATCAAATACAGGGATATTTAGTTCCCGCCTCCCAATCATGTTTCCTCAGAGACTCTATAGTCTCACTAAAATGTCTAGTCCCACAGGGAAATCAATATATGAAAGATCGACTCTTGCGCCGGTTGTGGCGTCGGAAATTTGTGGAGAATCCTACAAGGCAACAAATGCAGCCTTAAAGCTAGACAACCAACAAGATTAAGAACCATGCTTGTGCAACCAACACACTGGATCAACCAGACTGTTGGTGGGGAATAATCTATCGTGCATCTCCCGGAACCCGACACCAATAAATATGGATCACGGGGATGAAGTAGGGCCAGCAACTGGTTTTGATGTACTACCAATACGGTCATTCAGTCCAATTTCATGAAATATGATTTGTCGGTCCACTACGTCCCTACAATGTGCAGCATAGAATTTGTGTGGCCCCCAAACTATGGGTAGTACAAAATCTGTCTGAAAATGACGGATGAGGAAGGTAGAGTTTGTTCGAAGGAACGATCAACTTTAAAAACTGCCCTTCGAATATCGCCAACTTGGTCATCCCACATCATGGGGCTCGGTTCGGTCACCGACATCTGTGGGATCCTTAAGCTTCTCAGACAAAGTGCGACGAATAACTGACACTCATATGCATACACTCTTGCATTGCCGTGGCGATTGGGGAGGGGTGGGAACAAGCGATATTAAGCGGCAGCAGGTTCCGCAGGGAAGGCGGATTCGAGTGAGTGTCATTTTTCTTTTTTGTCAACAAACGATGGCCACTCCGAATCCACCGCCGGGTCCTGACGTGGATAGAGGTCAGAGGCTCTTCGCTACTTACTTAGTAGGCTGCATACTTTCTGTCATATTTGTTGCTTTGCGGATTTGGTCACGAATTAGCATACATGCGGTTGGTATTGATGACTGGTGTATGCTTATAACATGTGTAAGGAAAATTCCTACCATCTACTTTCATGTTCCACGCTTTCTCACAAACACGATTTCAGCTTCTAGCATTCTCTCTCTTCAATAAAGCAACCGCGTACTAGACCTTATTATAGAAAAGCTAATTGCTCTTCAGTTAGCATTTATCGCCCTTTCCATCGTCATCAGCATCGTTGCCCTAAACGGAGGAACCCGTCATATCTACTACATCGGCCCCGGCACACCGAAAGCGGTTTACTTATATAAGCTTCATTGGGTTGCACAGGAGCTATCCGGTATCTCCTTGGGCCTTGGGAAACTTGCCATCGCTTTATTCATCGTTCGCCTCCTCGATCGTACATCTCGTTGGCGAAGACTGTCTCTCTACTTCACTGGGGCTTGGGTGATGACCAATTCCATAGCGGTGTTGATATTGAACAGAGTTCAATGTGACAATGCTGCAGCGCTATGGGATCCAGCAGTGGTGGCACATTCCAAATGTTGGAATCCCAAGATTGTAAATCATGTAACACTGTATGCTGCAAGTGAGTAGTTCATCGTATCATCTATGAACACCTGCTAACTGTTATTGCTTTCCCAGTCATCAACACTTTAATCGATTTCTTCATCGCGATGGTAGTCGTATCTTTTGTCTGGGGTCTCAAATTGAGTTTGCGCAAGAAGATGGGCCTTTGTTTGTTGCTTGGATGTGGTATCCTGTCCGTCAACTATGTCTAAGTCTCCTGTGAGGTTCACTGACAGAATACCAGAACTGGAGTCGCCGCAATTCTCAAAACGATAGACATAACGTCACTGAGCAATGTATCGGACATTATCTATGAAACTTACGACTTGTTCGTGTGGAATGGGTGAGCATCACATTTGCAATGCAACGTCCATATCACTGACTTGTAGTCAAACCCCAGGATTGAAATTGCATTAGTCAATGTTTGTGGATCAATTCCCGCTATGAGGCCTCTTTATCTGAAGTGGAGAGGACAATCAAAACGTCCATCCGGTTATCACTTTAGCAGTGAGCTCAGAGATCACTCTCGCACAAAGCCTTCCTACATCAGGCAAGTAGACTCAGAAACCTCATACAGCCTAGTACAAATTCCAGCTCCTACACATTTACCGTCTAAACATATTTCGAACGTTGAGAGTTCGCGGGAAGGAACTAGTCACGGTAATGAGCAGATTCACGTCACTCATGTTTTTGATACTAGCTGGGATGATGAGCATGACCGACGTTTGCTTTGAAATACATCATTATGTGAGATAGATGCCATGCCATTCTTTGAGCGTATCAAGTGGAGATTCCAAGAACATAGCCATGAAATGAATGACAAGTGAAAGTTGCAAGTCATGTGGCACGCCAAACCTATATGGATTATCTATGCGCAATTCCTGATAGGTTTCATGCTAGATTTACTAATGGATAGCATGTGAACACTATTCTTAGTGCTCTGTGCTTTCAGCTGCTCAGCCCCGCGGGAGGGGTTCAACAAACTTCCTAAGGTTGATCCCGAAATCTCACGCCGATCAATTTCTTACCCTGTGAAATAGGGGGGTTTTGCACACCTCCTGGAAAGCCGCGGCTGAATTCCTCCCGTTGGTCGGCTAACCGAACTTGGTATGAAGAATAACTCTTTTGGGCTAAGCCACTTCTCAACTTGGTTCATCCCTGTAGGGCGAGAGCCGGTGTGCGATGAGGTGGTGTGCGGTTGCGGGTGCACGAGGATGGTGGGGGCTTGGCCATTGAACTTGGCACCAAAAAGTATCCTTATAAATTGGGCAACCTTCTCCAACCTCAAGTCTTTCCAATCCACCACACTTCCGTGGACAGACATCAACTTAGTGTACTTCACTCTTCCTACCTTTCCCCAGATCACCGTTCGCCTCGCGTAGAGGCGCCGCCAACTTGCAAAGATGGCCTCCTGTGCTTGTTCCGCAGCATCAGCCATCATCCTCACCCCCTTCCACTGGTTCCAGCCACAGCAATCCCTGGCTCTATACGTCCCTCCCTAATTTTCCCTTCGACGTACATTTCGAAGAGGAAACCAATGCATTGGCCCAGGAATTCTTGAACGTCACCGCTGGAAACACGATTGCGAGCGATTCTCCCCCTTACTTGGATCAACAACTTATGGCATGCCCGTCTGGCGGAGTGCCCGACAACTCCGATCCTCTGCAATCATTCAACTTTTCTTTGCTTTCTCATCCCTCCCAATTCGACTCAGGCGTTACCGATACTTACACAACAACACCCGACACCAACTATCAACCCCAGCAACAACCATCTCCCAATGACCAAAGCCACCGCTCCTCGGAATCATCGTCATCTTCTCCCTCTGGCTCGTTCAAGTCATCTTCTCGGGTCCGCAAAGCTGATCATCTCGACTCCGACGATGCTACTCGCAAGCGCATGCGCAATACCATGGCGGCACGGAAGTATCGTCAGAAACGAACGGACCGGATCACCGAGCTCGAGCAGGCGTTGGAGGATATGACGAGGCAGCGGGATGAGTTACGATTGCAGTTGGCGCGGCAGGAGGCGGAGACGAACGTCCTACGTGAAATGATGAAGTCAAAGAAATAGGATTGGTTGTCTCCGTGGTTCGATACCTTTTGTTGTATATTTTCAATTCTGTGTAAATATTAGCTTGAGTCGATAGATAATTTCCAAAGGCCTATCTCATTGAACAATTCATCACAAGTGCAGTGTATATGTGAATCTCATTGTATTTCGAAACGGTAAGAGATAACGGAGAGGGGTATTTATCATTCACTATGTTCAAATCACATGCTATCGATGGCGAGATATACCTCTAGATAGTCATGATGAGAGAACGATGATGAAAATAAATTTCAATGTATCAATTTTGATTCAAAATTCATCACCATGAACTCAGAAGATTCGAAAGTGGCTCATAGCCCACACCGCATCATACCTCCGTGGTGCGATTTTTTCGTTCTCGAGTTGTACCTAGGTAACCCCATACTCGTATAGTGTTTCTCTAGTGTCGTCACACAGTCGCTCTCACTATGAGCAAAAATGACTCATAGCTTGGCACCCGATTCAGCCTTACCTAGTGAAGCTTAGCCCTCTACTGCCATGTCGGTCCGCCCGATGAGAACATGACAAAACCTCCTTAATAGCATCGGGTCTTCCGCGCATTCCAACCGCTCGACATATATTGGAAACCAATGATGGTTTGTATTTTACTTGATTCCCCGTCTTTACCTACATGACGACCAGACCCGAGTTACTTAATACAGGCCTATAGAGCGAATCATGCGAATCCCAATCACCATGTTACCCAGTTCCCGGGTAAACGAGATGCATGATTTCTTCTTTAGGTATTTGATAAAATAGTCAATTTTTCAATTCCTTCTCGTTGGAATTCTGGGCTTTTTCTTGGTTTCATCTTAAGGTGGATTATTAAGCCCTAGCGCTGTGCTCCAGAGGTGCAAGTCCTAGGTTTGGATCGTTACCTTGGACCTACAGGTAATCGGGATATTGACATGAATTGGAGAATTGGGCTTGAAACAACAGTGGAAGTGCTTTAAATTATGAAGAACCAGGAATGAATTGCAGTTGGTTGGGACACTTTTATTTCAACAAACTCCGTTGTCTCACGTGATTGTAGTGTGTCAAGGAAAACTGGGCTCTAAAGAAAGTAGGAGAGGGTATCTCTTCTTAAACTACAGTGCTTTCTTACCTTCGTCAGATTTTCTACTGGGGTTGAATCTCCTACAGTAAAGGCAAAAAGATTCCGTGTCAAATGAATCAGAAATAGAAATCTCTGTTTCTTCAGTAGTTGTACTATAAAAATGGGACCCCAGCTCTATCGTCAGTTTATACTCGACATTCAGGTTTACTTCAACTAAGGATACAAAAGATGGATGAATTTAACTGCAAAATAGATGCAGTCAATAAACAGAATCGCTATCAAATCTCACTGTACGTATATCCATCCGTCTACATCAACCCAAAGAACTTGAGCGTGGCATCTCCCTGAAAAGCCGGAATATGCCCACCATTCTGAACCTCATAACCAACAAGCTTCGTCCCATCACCATATGTAATCTTCTTCCAATTCGTAATAGGATCGTTCGAAGTATTCCCAGCAAAAGAAAGACCCATAACATTACTCCACTGATCGAGCTGCGCCTTCAACAGAGCAATAACAACAGCCGTATCCGCAGTCCCATGAACAACCATCATTTTAGGATACGTCCCATTATACCCAGGATAGCACTCTCTTGCAAGATCGCCCCATTGTTGAGCAGTGTACGTAGAAGCCTTCTGACCAAGTGGACAACTGAGATCAGAAGACATGGGCGTTGACATTGGAGAACCGGCCCAACACGCAGCAGGGACACCAGAATACGATGCAGCGCCAGCGAAAATATCCGGGTATGTGGCAGCGAGGACGTTAGCTTCCATTGCCCCGGATGATCCGCCAACAACGAAAACTTTGCTGGCGTCTCCATTGTAGGTTTTGAGTGCCCATTTTACCATTCCTGCAAGACCTTGGGAGTCGCCGCCACCGTCGTGGTTCAGGGATTTTGTGGAGTGGGCATCCCAGCAGTTCATTCCAGATTGGGACTTTGAGGTGGGGAAGAGTAGGATGAAACCTAGTTTATCGGCGTAGGATGGTAAGGGGGTCATTTGTTGGTACATTTGACCAGTTCCTCCACAAGGATGCAACTATTTGTTGGTGTTAGAAAAAGGATGTGGAAATGATTTTTGGTTTGATTTGAATCCGGATTCTTACACCAAGAATGATAGCGGGCTTCTCGGCAATCTTGTCTGGAGTGTATACGAGCATGGCAGGTAGTCCAGACGGGTTGTCCCCCCAGTCTTTGACGCTTGTCGTTTTCCCAGCATATGCGACTGAAGAAAATGTCGCAAAGACGGCAAGCACTGCGTTGGTTATCTGCATCTTCACAAAGGCTGAATAGTGGCGTTGTTGTGATTTCAAAATGCACTTCAAGGCGTTCTTTAACTGATTCTTAAATAGTATTTCGTGTTGAGATGTAGGAATATGGAAGTACTGTCCTCTTTCATTCAGCTTACACGGAATTCTAGTTCTAGATGCCACCTCAAGATGCGGCATTAGGATCGGTAACTCAGTATATTGAAAAGGTGGAGAAAACACGGACTCGGAAGAGATTTCGGTAATCTTGAATCTTGTATTGGAGATCTGGCATAGTTCAAGTCTCATTTTGCCTATTGAACTAAGTGATAGCTATCTATGTGAATCCACACATAACCAGGGTCATATCACTTTGAAACTGGTAAATAGCATAATTCATACATATTAACCGGTCTCTGGGGAAATTTATATTAGGATATAGGGACTATGACGCAGTTCATTGAGATATCAATGGGTGTAGGGTCACGGAAGGAGGGGCGTTCGGTTCGGGAAGCAAAATCGGCAACCTAAATTTAGAAAAGCAGCTGCCCCTGACGAAAAAAATAGTAGATGTTCACATATCAGGCTATATTTCTGTACAAAATAGATTTCTTGAATTATTGATCTTCTATTCCCAACTACCAATGCTTTCAGAAAGTTCTCTAAACCTTCGTGCTACTTGCTATCCAGTGCATACACCCACGTTGCGATGTTCATGGAAAATTCACTTTTCATTGTTTTCATGTCAAAGGAGTTATGCCTCGTAGAATGACATGGATAGCCTTTTCTGTTTGGATAAAAGAAAAGCTTCTTTCTCTTCTTTAGCCAATTTCCAATATCTGAAACTTGCTTTAATCATATTTGGGTGATGAAAAGACTGTGAGCTTGTACAGAGCTGTCTGTTGCATATCGCAAGACATTATCAATGAATGAAACCTTGATACCACCTTGATTAATTACCCGATAGAGCGACATGTGGTGTTCTAAATATACAGAGTTCACGATGTGAAGGTAAGACACACAAGCCATATCAGAATGATCAATTATCGACACTGGCATATAATTGACATGTTCTTCAGAAATTCATATTGATCATTTCCTTTGGTCAAACCGAATTCACTTCTTGTGAAGACTAACACTACATTACCATTTTCTTACTCTTCTTGTAGAGCACCTACATATGACAGACAGCCAGTGACCCACTCATTCACGCTTGACGATTTCTTCTTCTGTTCCTCGTCTCTCCACTAATGCTACTACGTATCGCACTTATATATCTAGCTTACCCGTATGATCCTCGCATTTCTCTTTACATGGAGACGACATTATCAAAGAGGATTCCTGGCATGTATGAAGGATGGAGTGTGAGATGTATTAGTTACTATATATGCATACATTTGTTATTAACCACTATTAGTTGATGCACACACCCGGGATTTGAAACTATGGGCCAGTAAACGAACCCATATTTATATTTCAGGTATGGTTATATGACCATTTCTTAAAAGATCCAGTGGATCTGCCTATTTAGGTAAAAATAAAGATCTAACGAAATAATTCATCAATGTAGAAAATTCTATTCCAACACACGTCCAACAATATCTACCAAACCCTAATCTTTCCACGTGATGGATATACATACACAACATAATTTTACCATATTCTCTACATCATTCCCCCTATCCACTTGTAAAGGCCCACCACTCAAGCTCCGTCCCCCCTTACGAATTACTATCAACCTGGCTAAGCCCACTTACCTCTCAAAACCCCATACGTTATATTACCCCCCAATATATTCCATCTCCACTCCCTCCCCTCCCCTCCCCTTCCCATCCCATCATCCTCCCAATCTCCGTCTCGATCCTCCATTCCAACCCATTCTTGCCATTCCAGATGTTGAAAAGACCAACAACTTTATCTATCACCCTAGTGGTGGAACCTAAATAACCCGCATTATACCTGGAGGCACATCAATCCATCGCGTACTTTGCATTGATTCACATTGAAGTGTGAGAGGACAGGGATTGATTTATCTAGTAATATGATAAAATAAGCATGTGTACTCATTCAACTCCATACATGAGTAGAGAGTAAACATGGAAAGCTTAAATGATCATAGATTCAATATAGCAAAAAGAAGCAGAGTTTTTGATGAAAGGGTATCATCATCGTTCGTTCATTCATCATGAACACACAACCCACATTCATACCTCATTAACTATATACAACAATACCAAATATCAACGCTCTACAACCCCATATGGTATCTCAACATTCCAAAACAAACTCCCTGTGCAAGATATATACAGGTTTTCAAAAATAAAAGCAAACTCTTTCTTTAGACTTTGGTATCCATATGCTCGACAGCCTCGAAGCTTTGCTTCCTCTCGACATCCTCGGCCCGTCTCTCCAATTCCCGTCCCATGAAGTCTTCCTTCTTCATTCCGGGGACGAAAAGTGGGGCGTTGGTGAAGAGGTGGTTCATTTCTTCCAAGGGTCGCTTGGCGGTTTCGGGGAGGACGGCCCAGAAGTAGATGGCGTTGGTTAAATTGCAGATCTGGTGGAATAGGATGTTAGAAAATGTTTGGTAGGCTGGGTATAATGGTTCTTGAGGGTTACTTACGACGAACAGGAGATAGTATTTCCAGTGTACGGACTCCATGGCAGGCTTAGTAACCTGACCAATCATGGTGTTGAAGGCGAAAGAAAGCATGGTTGCGATTGAGACACCCTTGGATCGAGTCTTGGTATCGAAGATTTCGGCGGGAATGATCCAGGATAGAGGACCGCAAGTAGAACTGAAAGAGAAGTTGTAGATCCAAGTGACGACGGTAAATCCCCAGCCTGCAGCGGTGTTGGAAGTTTCGCCGGGAGGGAATTTGGCGAGAAGAACGGTGGCGATGATGAAGGTGATGCAGTTACCGATATTACCGGCGATCAAAGGTCGGCGACGTCCGAGGCGATCGATGAACATCATGCAGAGGAATTGGGCAATGAGAGCGATGATGGAGCTGATGGCTTGGTACTTGAGCGCGTCGTCACCCTTGATACCCATTTGACCGTAGATGGTGACGGAGTAGTATTGGATGGCGGAGACACCAGTCATCTGGACGGAAGCCTGAAGAGAGCAAGCGAGGAAGAGTCGGCGGAAGCTGGACTTGTCGGTAAAGAGCTCGGTGTAGGACTTGGCTTCGTTTTCACGGTCGAAGGTGATGGCTTCTTGGATCTGGTCGAACTCGGCGCGTACCCATGGATCGTTCTCGTTGCCGTGAGCGTGCAGCTTGGCAAGGGTGCGGAGACCTTCCTCTGGCTTGCCGTGGTCGATGAGCCATCTGGGAGATTCGGGGAAGAGGAGAATGAGGGCGGCGAGAATGGCGGCTGGGATGATCTGGATTCCCAAAGAGAC
>AJFL01002211.1:0-34739 GCA_000467735.1 Rhytidhysteron rufulum CBS 306.38
GCGAACCATAATTTCGATTTCACACTTGTCAGGTGTGAAGCCCCTAAGGAATACCAAACGCTGGGGAATTCTATCACAAAGGCAGGGAAAGAGAAGGCTGAAATTGGTTCAGCACACATTACTGTAAGGAGACTTGGGCATTGTTCGAAGGCATTTGCCCTCCAACCCCTCATTTGATAAGAGCATATGGCCAGCGGGTCTCTGAGGTTGCTGAGGTAGCAGGAAAGAAAGACCAAGATCCAGCAGCAAGGATCTTTGCAGACTGCGCTGGGGTGGATGGCACATCCATTTGGGCTGCGGCTACGTCGTCACCTACGGCACTCCAGGTTCAACTTTTAGCATGCATGCTAGCTCGAGTATGGGATGCAAAAGAAGCTACTGCTGTGTGGTTTGAACTCGTCAAGGAACGTCGCGCAGAGATTACAAAAAGATACAATGACGAAGAAGAAGTTCGATACTTGACTGTCGCTGCTGCTGCTCAAGCAGAAATTTCACGAGAGAGTCTTTCTGAATGGGACGCCAGTGCTCGGACATGGCTTCATATAGCTGACCAAGTGAAGAGAAAAGAACAGACGCAGCTGAGGCTTATCATCACAAATGTTAACATTCCCGTCAATACCGATTCCGAGGTTTGATCGAGTGTCATGGTGGCATGGAAATCTGCAGTTGAATCTATCGACAAGTTGGTCAGTGGGATGCCTCAAGCAACGAATAGTGGTCCTACGCTTCTAGCATTGAGTTCTTGGCACCTGTATCCTGATCTTCTAGTAATGGGGAAAGCTCACGCAGATGTGGTATTCGAGGACAATCTCATTCCCCCAAGTGGCATCCTTACATTTGGACTAGAACCTACGGGAAGCACTGATAAACGTAGCGTATATTGGTCACTCTCTTTGAAGCACTTAAACTACTATGGTCGTGGTGTTAAGCGGGAGACACGTCTAGATCAAGAGTACTCTAAGATTTCATTCGCCCAATTTACACAAGCTATATTAGGATGTTTGCTAGGGAAGTGGGGATTCATCGGAGACCTTGAAGCTGCTGCGGAGGATGTAGCTTCTTTCTGTATGTCTATCCGTTCAGTGATGGAAAGAGCCGCTGTAGACAACCTTATTGATGAAAAGACGAGAGTAGCCATGGTACGGTTTCTCAAAGACTCTGGACATTGGTTGAACGTTATGGGGAATGCGGCATTGGCGCTTACAGATTCTTCTCAGGAGGAAAGATGGATCGCCCAGACCATCGTCAGGCTTGGCTTTCGACGAGTATCCCAATTTATGGCATAGGAACTAGATAGAGTCACTTTCGACTTTTCAAAACGTATCAACGTCCTATTGAGACTTATGAGAGGACCAGAGGAGCGCATTGCATTTCTCCGATGGGCTACAAAATCCATGAAAACGACACCTACAACAAAACTATTGATTAGGTATTATGATAGGATCCCGAATTGCCATGACCCCGGAAATGTTGCAAGCTTTGGAAATTTTGCAACTGTATTTCCCAACATGAATAGTTCAAAGAAGCGGAAACGTACTGGCGTGACCCAAGAAGATGTTCCAACTCACCAGCGTTGGCTCTATAACCCAGATTGGGCTTTGGTAGATTATTTGGCTTCTAGTGAGAGTTGCTTCTCATATCAACCTGGTGTTGACTTCGAACATGTCAGCTCTTATACGGACGAATTTCAGGATATAAAATCTGGAACAACATACAAATTCTTCTGTGGTGATCCCGCTTCAGCAGCAATCTATGTAGACAAAGAGTCTAGACTCGACGCCATGGTGCCGCTTCCAACACGACAAACTCTTTGGTTCCTTGACCATGACTATTTCTCAATTAATAGTCTTTTAGAGTATATCAATGGAGATACATCGGCAGGTCTACCCATGAAACGTACACTCACCGCCATGTCAACAGTAGCCAGGGTATACCAACTAATACCAGATGCTATGATCTCAGTGAAGGCTCTGGAACAATCCTTCCTCGGTGCGAGTTGGGCTCAGTAGGCTATCGAACCAGGAAAACATTTTCAAGATATTTTGCATTCAGACCACGCTCTAGCTAGAAGTAATGCTTTCTCTTGTGTTGCGTACTTGAGTGGTGGCCAGGATATTAGGCCGGCGGATTTCATGGATGTTTTTGCAATAGCTTATGAAGGCTCATTGTACATTGCTATGCAGGTAAATCATTTGGTTCTATGACTGTTTTCGAACTTCGGTCTAACTAAGACAAGCTCACTTGTGATCCGTCAGAAATACCCAAACCTTATGAAATGAGACACGTACTAGGTAGCATCGGTAGACCTGGAATTACAATGCTAATACCCCCACGAGACGATCCGTTGATACGGGACTTCGATTCAACCTCATGGCATATGGTTAAGAATAATGTATTTAACGGCCTTGCTGAAGACCACTTCAAGAATACCTCGTTGCATATATTATTTACGGAGTATTACGTCCCCCTACGCGAGATATCTAATCATGGATAAGACCAGGGGGTGCACTTCCTGGAGTCCGTAGTATCTATGTACGATACTGGTAACTGGGTTGGCGATGTTGATATCCTAAAAGCGTTGATGACATACCGCATCGATCGCGCAGCTCAACATACCTGTATTCACGGACGAGCGAGCCAAATCAAATCGTCAATGATTTCAGCCGAAGGATGGAGCGATATCCTTGATCCACCACCAGAAAAATTTGTCGTTAGAGCCCATGGTAACTGGTTAGCACGTCTAGCAGTGGTGGCAATCATATCTCAAACCCTCCCAAGCAATAGACCTGGACGAATCTCAGTTTGCGGCAAGGACATTGTGTCGGATTTGTGAATTTAAGAGGATTACCGCGGACAGCACCGGTACAATTCGATCAGCGCTAGGCATTCGGGCGTATGTTTTCTAAATTCCTGTAATCTAGAAAAGTCTTGATTTCTTCTCCTTTTGTTAGGAATTAGCTATTCGGAATGTTAAATGAATTTCTATCTTTTTTGTTCAATTGGATTTTTGTCCTTAGCTCAAGGTACGTGGTTCTTAAGAATTCATTAATAATAGAAGTTCCTTACTATGAGCATACCGTGAAGATGAGGTTTGAATTGAGTATGTTTGAATGATGAGGTCAATAAAGAGTTCGGAGTTGGCGTGAAGTTATGTATCACGTGAGTACTAGCGACTACGCCAAGACTCGGCATAGTTTCCTCGTCTGTCACGGTCGGCTCGTACTTCGTGCAATCATTTCCCGAGCCCCTCGAAGAACGCGCCCAACACCTGTGGACAGGACCCCTCTTTTGACCCCGCCATCCTATCCCCAATGTCTATGGCTTACTCCAAGAAGGAATGCCGATGCTGCACGTTGAACCCGTGAAGATGTTGACCATGGGAATGAGCCTGCAACGCAGGTTGGTGACTTATATAAAGGTAGGTAACTAGCTGTATTGTGAAGATTGATGTGATATAGCAAATCATGGCAAGTTCAAGTGAGTTGTCTACTCAAGCTGAAGCATCACGCACGTTTCCATTCTCAGTGAGTGGAAAGACAGCCATTGTCACTGGCGCTGGTTCCGGTAAGTTTCCGCGACTGATCCACAAGGCCTCCACTAACAACTTAATAGGTATCAACTTCTCCTTTGCCTCATTACTCTTATCACGCAACTGCAGCGTCCTTCTTGCCGACCTTGCCCTTCGTCCCGAAGCAGAGAAGCTCCTCGAGATCTACAATGGAACAACGGATGGACGGCCTCGAGCTATATTCCAGAAGACTGATGTGACCGATTGGAAGCAATTGTCGCAGATGTTCGAGGTTGCCAATAAGGAGTTTGGGACCGTGGATATAGTTTGTCCAGGAGCAGGCATATACGATCCACATTGGTCCAACTTCTGGCACCCACCAGGGTCGCCGAAGTCGAGAGATCCAGTGGAAGGCGGACACTATGCTAGCATAGACATCAACATCACACACCCTATTCGGACAACGCAGCTGGCGATATCGGAATTCCTGAATCCAGCTCATGGAGAGAAAGTCAGCCCCAAGAATCCAAAGCGAGTGATAATCATAAGTAGCATTGCGGGGCAGATGTCAAACCTGAACACTCCCATCTACGTCGCTGGAAAGCATGCAATGAACGGCTTTGTACGGTCGTTGGGACCTCTTGACGCAGAAATTGGTGTTCGCGTTAATGGTGTCGCCCCAGGAGTCATTAAAACGCCTCTCTGGACAGAGCACCCGGAGAAACTCACGTTCCTCGACACGGAGAAGGATGCCTGGGCGACCCCAGAAGAGGTTGCAGAAGCAATGGTCAGATGCTTGGAAGAACCAGATCTTCCTGGGGGGACCATACTGGAAGTGGGAGCGCGTCAGACCCGCAAAGTCGGGCAGGTGAACGATCCTGGGCCGAGCGGGCCAGGCCACACAGTGAGTAAGCTTCAAGAGAACTACGCGGAGGTGTATGGATGGCTTGCAGAAACGGGATGGGGAAAGAGGGCATAGCAAGGCGGCGGGCGGTGAATTGCGGTTGGGATTGCCACGTTGAGCAGCACGATAGAGTAGCTCGTCAATTAACAATACCTTCTATTACTCGAACAGGACTGGGAACTCTGCGCGACTCAGCTACGGCCGGCGGAGATATTGGGCAATGGGTCTTGGCGCTCAGCAGACGGGAAAAATTTATCGTGAGGAAAATGAGCCACATCACGAGCAATTGAGGGATTGCCTGGTCGCGGGAATGGCATCACGGAATTACTGGAGGCATCCCGCTACTCGAGTGGGCTCCTCGTAATGCAAGTCGCTGGCTGACGATGAATTGGCTAAGGCGCTGATTGAGCGGAGTGGGCCTATCACCCCGCTGTTTTTCCGCAGGGCAGGCCCCTCCTCGCCACTTGTGACGATAGAGGGTTGGGAAGCATTCAAGAGGTTGCGCCGCTCGTTTCCCAACAAACACTCCTACAAAACACCGCCTGCTCTCCCACTACTCTGTATCCTCTGAACACACCACTTGTATACCCCAATAATCCACCACCGCATCACCACACACTCTACAACCATGTCCAGCTCTCTCGATCAATTGAAGGCCTCTGGCACCGTGAGTTTCTATCCCACCATGCACCTCTCGCCCCGCCGGCCATCCCGAAAACCGGCCGACTGAAGAATTT
This sequence comes from Rhytidhysteron rufulum CBS 306.38, assembly GCA_000467735.1. Lineage (NCBI taxonomy): Eukaryota > Fungi > Ascomycota > Dothideomycetes > Hysteriales > Hysteriaceae > Rhytidhysteron > Rhytidhysteron rufulum. Next base: position 5,150 of record AJFL01002211.1, read on the forward strand.
CTACGAGCTCCCCAGCCTCACCGACTCGAAGCTGACTGCGCTGCTCCTTACAGACTGTCGTCTGCGACTCTGGTGACTTTGCTACCATCGACAAGTACAAGCCACAAGACGCTACCACCAACCCTTCCCTCATCCTCGCCGCCTCTAAGAAGCCCGAATACGCAAAGCTGATCGACGCTGCCGTCGAGTATGGCAAGAAGCACGGCAAGACCGTCGACGACCAGGTCGATGCTACCTTGGACAACCTTCTTGTGCAATTCGGTAGTGAGATCCTGAAGATCATCCCTGGGAAGGTCTCCACCGAAGTCGACGCTCGATTCTCCTTCGACACCGAGGCTTCAGTAAACAAGGCCCTCCGTATCATCGATGTACGCACCCCCAAGATCAGAGACAACATTTTGCGTGCAGTTATTGACTTTCATACAGCTCTACAAGGAGATTGGTGTGCCCAAGGAGCGTATTCTCATCAAGATCGCCTCAACATGGGAGGGTATCAAGGCCGCGGAGATCCTTCAGTCTAAGCACGGAATCAACTGCAACTTGACCCTCATGTTCTCCCTTGTTCAGGCCATCGCCGCCGCCGAGGCCGGCGCTTTCCTCATCTCCCCCTTCGTCGGCCGTATCCTCGACTGGTACAAGGCGGCAACCAAGAAGGAGTACTCTGCCCAGGAAGACCCTGGTGTCAAGAGCGTCCAGGCCATCTTCAACTACTACAAGAAGTATGGCTACAACACCATTGTCATGGGTGCATCTTTCAGGAATACTGGGGAGATCACCGAGTTGGCTGGTTGCGATTACCTTACCATTGCTGTAGGTAGCTGGATTTCCCGAATATCTATACTATCAGTAAAGCTAATAACTCGCAGCCCAACCTTTTGGAGCAGCTCTTCAACTCCAACGAGGCCGTGCCCAAGAAGCTTGATGCTTCCAACGCCACGTCATTGAACATTGAGAAGAAGACCTACATCAACGACGAGGCCGAGTTCCGATTCGACTTCAACGAGGAGCAGATGGCTGTCGAGAAGCTCCGTGAGGGTATCTCGAAATTCGCCGCTGACGCCGTTACCCTCAAGGACATCTTGAGGAAGAAGATTGAGGCGTAAAAAGTTAGTTATTCCAAGGCTGGTTTGTTGATTATGACAAAAACTGAATGAATGTTACGAGCATGGAGGGGTAGCTGGTTTGGCTCCTTAATATTTTAAGCTATTAGAATGTAGCAATCTTAAAAAAAATTATTCCCCCTTCACATCTCCGACTAGAAGCAAGTGATTGCCAAACAGGAATTGAAAACGCATAGCTACCAAGCTGTTTCGGGAGCAATTAGTGGTGAAAATTATGGGACCAGGACTGGGAATCGGAGTTAGGACCAGCGCTTTGTAAGGGAGAGGGGTCGATTTCTCATTCATTGGCCGAGACCAGCTGGAGCCCCGAAAATGAAGGCGTTTGCGTCACTCCGAGAGCCCCGCTTGCTGTTGTGAAATCCCGCTGCCCTCCACCGTCATCTTCCCTCTTATTCTGCTCTCTCCCTCCAATTCCAGCAGCAACCAAAGACTACCTCGAAGAAACGAAACCCATCTCTTAAATACATAAACCAAACACCGCCATCATGGTCAAAGCCGGTAAGTGTACCAAGATATCGTTAAGCTCCCGCTCTCGATTCGTCCCGGAAGTGGGGCAGCAGCAGCAGCAGCGACCCTGAGGGGGATTGAGCACATTCTGTCAGAGAAGGTGTCCCGCTCTTCTGGAAGGCTGCTCCCATCTCAATTGGATGCCTGCCGTTCATCATGAGGACCTTGATGGTGCGCGTCGTGCTATGCCATGCTCGTCCCGAGTCTGAGATGGACGTCGTGCAACTAGGGCGGGGAAGCCATGGGCTATGGCTGGGGAAAGCACCACCAAAGCTGTCTGGCACACATCGATCAACAGGGCTGACTGACACTTCACACAGTCGCCGTCATCCGTGGAGACTCCAACGTCAAGGGCACCGTCACCTTCGAGCAAGAGTCCGAGTCTGCCCCCACCTCCATCTCATGGAACATCACTGGCAACGACGCCAATGCTGAGCGAGGCATCCACATCCACACCTTCGGTGACAACACCAACGGATGCACCTCTGCCGGACCACACTGTGAGTTGACAGAGCCTCTCTCCATCCTCCAGGGGCTTTCCCTCCCTTCTAACAAGCTGTCCAGTCAACCCCCACGGCAAAGGCCACGGTGCTCCCACCGATGACGACCGCCACGTTGGTGATCTAGGTAACTTCAAGACCGATGGCCAAGGTAACGGCCAGGGCTCTACCACCGACAAGCTCATCAAGCTCATCGGCTCCGAGAGCGTCATTGGTGTAAGTTCCTGAGCTCGACAATTGAAGATCTCCACTGACGAGTGATAGCGAACCGTCGTCGTCCACGCCGGTACTGACGATCTCGGCAAGGGAGGCAATGAGGAGTCCAAGAAGACTGGCAACGCCGGTGCCCGTCCAGCTTGCGGTATGTTTATTTCTTACTTGTGATGTACGAACGAAAGAAACCACTTACTGACAGATGCAGGTGTCATTGGTATCTCCAGCTAGATTACCTCATCTCCCAAAAGTAAGCGCGATGAATTAAACCCTTCTTCAATAACAACCATCTTGGGATAAATTGGACGTTGGATAATTCTGTTAGAGTAGCTGAATGATGATGAAATGAAATAAAGTATTTACTCCAAGGATCTTCTTCCATCGTGATCGTCATGCGTGAAACATCACAATGTGCTACTCGTGGCCCCTATCTAATCCCGCTATCTCATCTGATATTTTACAAGATAGTTTGAGATGATTTCGCGATATGATTACTCGTTTATCGATGGCAGTGGTCTTTTTGCAACGGTAGGATGATGAATGGAGGTGACGTTGTTCGTTTAAGGACACATTCACCCCACAAAATTCACAATTGACGGCGGCCTCGACTCGGGCGGCCCAGACCAACGCCTGCCAACCAAATAATTCAGACATGCCACCCGACGAACATTCGACCACATCCACACCTACCCCTAAGCCTCGTTGCATACACTAAACCAGCTTTTGTTTTTCTTCTGCATCCACTCAATTGAGCATACAAACCTTCCATTTCGCCTTCTCCAGCTCGCGTGAGTCCCTCCACCTGCATTTGCCCCGCCAAAAAGATCGCCGCCGTTGTGAACACAGTAGCTAACTTCAACCCTGCAACTAAGCTCACAGCTTTCCTCTCAACCACCCAACATGGCCCTTCTCGAAGCTAAAGTAAAGAGCGTCCTCTCCGGCGACACCGTCATCCTCCATAATGTGAACAACCCGAAGCAAGAGCGCACGCTGAGCCTCGCATTTGTTTCAGCACCGAGATTAAGGAGAGAGGGCGATGAGGTCAGTGTAACCATTTCCTTGCTCAATGCATGGCCAGGAGCTTGTTCGATAGCTCTAGCCTGCGAATCTACGGCGTGTGCCCCGGATTCCATGCACCTACCCGCTGCTAGCAGGCCCAAAAGTAGCATCAGGCATCATCCTCGCCCTGTTCAACTCACTGCACGATCCCGCTGACTTTGGCTGGTCTACGTAGCCCTTCGCTTTCGAATCTCGCGACTTCCTCCGCCGCCTTCTCGTAGGCAAGGTTGTGCATTTCCGAGTGCTCTACAAAATACCCACCGGCGCCAACCGCGAATACGGTGTCATTGCGCTGCCGAACAAGACACAGATACCTGAGCTTGCAGTCGCCGAAGGATGGCTCAAGCTACGCGACGACGCTGGCCGCAAAGACGACTCCGAGGAGGCTGCTGCTATACTGGAAAAGCTTCAAGTATTGGAGGCCAGGGCAAGGGCAGACTCCAAGGGTCTCTGGGCTGAGACCGGAGGAAGGATTGACTCTACCTACGAGGTGCCAGATGCGAAATCATTCGTAGATGAGCACAAGGGCAAGCCAATTGATGGTAGGAGATAATATTAGTTCCATCTGGAGAGACTTGGTTAACACGAACAGCAATTGTGGAGAAGGTCCTCTCCGGCGACCGCATCATTGCACGACTTCTTCTATCGCCCACAAAACATGTGCAGACGATGCTCCTCATTGCGGGTATCCGAGCACCAGCGACGAAGCGAACAAACCCCTCGGACGGAAAGGAGCAGCCAGCCGAACCCTTTGGCGAGGAAGCACAACAATTCGTCGAGATCCGACTACTACAGCGGAATATCGTCGTTGACGTTCTTGGTGTCAGCCCCAATGGCCAAATCATTGGAAATGTTAAGCACCCTGTGAACGGTAGCATCGCACCTTTCTTGCTCAAGTCTGGCTTGGCGAGATGTACCGACCACCATGTCTCTTTGCTAGGCTCGGATATGAGTGCTCTCAGGCAAGCTGAAAGGGCTGCGAGAGAGAGCCGACAGGGTCTTTTCCAGGGTCACGTGGCGGCAAAGACCTCTAATGCCGGCGAGCTTGAAGCTGTGGTTTCTAGGATACAAAGCGCTGACACTCTATTCCTGCGGAACAAGGCTGGAGCGGAAAAGCGCATCAACCTCAGCAGTGTTAGGCAACCAAAGCCGTCCGATCCAAAGCAGGCGCCTTGGGGAGCTGAAGCAAAGGAATTCCTGCGTAAGCGCCTGATTGGAAAGCATGTCAAGTTTACCATCGACGGCAAGCGAGCTGCTACTGAAGGTTACGATGAGCGAGAGATGGCTACAGTAACTTTGAGTGGTAAGAACATTGGTCTCTTGTTGGTTGAGAGCGGATTCGCGTCTGTAATCAGACACCGTCAAGAGGATACTGACCGAAGCCCCATCTACGATGATCTGCTCTTGGCCGAACAAAAGGCCCAAGAAGAACTCAAGGGAATGTGGGCAACCAAGGGACCTGCCGCTAAGCAATACGTCGATTACTCTGAGAGTTTGGAGAAGGCGAAACGCCAGCTCACCCTTCTCTCCAGACAGCGAAAGGTCCCAGCCATCGTTGATTTCGTAAAGTCGGGCTCCCGGTTCACGGTTCTCGTACCCCGAGAAAACGCCAAGCTTACGTTTGTTCTCTCCGGTATCCGCGCTCCAAAGTCTGCCAGGAACCCCACCGACAAGGCTGAGCCATTTGGCCAGGAAGCTCATGACTTTGCCAACCGACGAGCGCTACAGCGTGACGTTGAGATTGACGTTGAAGACTGCGACAAGGTTGGAGGTTTCATCGGCACGCTCTACGTCAACCGCGAGAACTTCGCCAAAACTCTTCTTGAAGAGGGTCTCGCAAGCGTACACGCTTATTCCGCGGAAAAGTCCGGCAACGCCAACGAGTTATTTGCCGCAGAGCAAAAGGCTAAGGACGCCCGCAAAGGTCTATGGCACGATTATGACCCGTCCGCTGAAGAGGAAGAGGAGACTGCTGGTACAGATACCAACGGCCAGGCCGGAGATGCAGCTGCGCCAGCCGAACGAAGAAAGGACTACCGCGATGTCATTGTCACGCACGTCGATGAGAGTGGCAAGCTCAAGGTCCAGCAGATCGGCACGGGTACTGCAGCCTTAACCGAACTGATGAATGCCTTCCGCTCGTTCCATATCAACCCCACAAACAACCAGGGACTTCCCAACCCCCCGAAAGCCGGTGATTTCGTCGCCGCCCGATTTACTGCCGATGACGAGTGGTACCGAGCCCGCGTCCGCCGCAACGACCGTGAGGCTAAGAAGGCTGAGGTCGTCTACATTGACTACGGCAACAGCGAAACCATCCCGTGGTCTCGCCTTCGTCCTCTCAGTCAAGCCCAATTCCTCCCTTCAAAGCTGAAACCCCAAGCTCAGGACGCCCAACTCTCCTTCGTTCAGCTTTCATCTAACGCAGAGTACCTCGCTGACGCTGTCGACTTCATCTCCCGCGAGACTGCCGACCGCCAGCTCGTCGCGAATGTGGACGCTGTAGAGAAGGATGGTACCCTCTGGGTCACCCTTTTCGATCCCAATGAGAGCAAGAGCGGTGAACAGAGCTTGAACGCCGACGTTGTAGGCGAGGGTCTCGCCATCGTTCCAAGGAAGTTGAAGAACTGGGAACGCGGGGCTGGTACTATCCTTGATGGATTGAAGAAGAGGGAAAGCGAGGCAAAGGAGGAAAGAAGGGGAGTCTGGGAGTACGGCGATTTGACCGAGGATGATTAGATGCTTCTTCGTCTATCTCCCTCATCACTCCCTCCCTCTTGTATTGTGCGAATAGCAGGGTTTTTGCGATGCATATTATCATGAAAAGAAGTGGATATGACAAAGCAGGTTTTGCATTGAATAGCGGTTTTGGGGGGCTACTGGGATATTTCGGTCTCTCTATCTGGCTAGCTTAAAGTATAAAAGTTGATTGCGGTGAATGGGAATGAAATGGTTTGGTTTTGGGGGTTTGGAATTTGTGTTCGTTGTCTGCTTGATATGTGATGTCGTTTGGGCGGTGACTGCGTATGGTCATGATTGCCCTTGTGCTTTGAGGAAAGGAATATACGGTGAGATAGACATGCGGCACGTGGATAGTTGATCCAGGGGATATATAAACCCCTCTCCTCCCCATTTCTTCCTTTTTTTCTTCTCTTCTTCACTACACACGAGTTCAATGGGGTTTCTGGAGTTGGTTCTACAATCAAAAGGTCAGTAGCCCATGGGGTTCATGTTGTTTCGTTCTGGGCGAAATATGTTTGGGTGGGTGTTGGATTGGGTTTGATGGGTGTGGGATTAAAGAAATTATCGGAGAAAATGGATGTGGGTGGGAGGTTGGTGTGGGCTGGGAAAGTTCTGCAGGAACTAGAAGATATGATGGCGAATGTGGTGGTTGGTGTGGGTGTGGGTGTGGGATCATCCGACCAGATGAAGTGCCCAATGGATGTGGGGTTTGGGGTTTGGATTTGGATTGAGAGGTGCTTGGATTATTATACTCAACCGCTATCACCGGGAATGCGGTGGTTGGAGTGGTTTTGTGAAGAATTCGCGTCATGATGTACCATGTGGTGGGTTGGTGGGTTTGGGAAGTGTGAGATCGATGATGCATTCGGTGTATGGGACTTGTGTGGGGATTTGGGGTTTGGATTTCAAGGGGCTTGGATTGGAAAGGGCTATGCCCACGGAGCAATGTCTGGGTGTGTAATTGAGAAGTGTGAAACAAACATATCCCGGAAAATAGCATGTGTGTAGTTTTGGGAAATGGGATTGGGGTTGGATATGGGGTTTAGGGGAGCAAACTATACACGGGAAAAGGGAATGGGTTTGTTAAAGTGACAAGTATGCGAGACCTATGGTTGAGTGAGTGTGGTAACGGTATGATGGTGTTCACGGTGTGAAGAAATGGAATTATGGTTGGGGTTTGTGGTTTGCTGGTGATGATGATGGTGAGTATTATTTCGTAAGTTTGATGTTGGCTGTCTTCTTGTCTAGTGTATGAAATGGGTTCTTGGATATTCTTGAAGTGTTGGTGTTTGAACTTCAGTCATGTGAGGTGGGATAGCCGGTGTGGAAGTATGACTTACCAATGGATTTACACTGCTCTTGTGTCTAGCTGGGGGATATATAAACTTCGTTTCTTGTCGTCTTTCCCTCCTTCCTTTCTTCTCTTTTCACTACACTGGTTTCTGGGTTTGGGTTCGGGTTTGAATAATCCAAGTGGTTCAAAATCAGGCATGCTGTGGGTTTGTTTGGTGTGGGATTTGCTCATGAACAGTGAGAAAAAGCAACTTCCATGTCGTGGGTTTGGTTTGGGTGTGTTTGTTCAGGACATTCAAATGGCAAGAATCATGGGTTCTTTGTCGGAGTTGAGTTGTGGTAATGAGTACTTCACCTTACTCCTCTTCATGCTTTCTAACATGCATGAATTTCGAGATGCCATTCGCGTGCTAGACAATACATGATGGTCTTGGGGTGCTTTTGTGCTGAGTGGAATAATCAGAAAAAGTTCCACGGTACTGGGTTTAGGACATTAATATTTACAAACGCTCCGTTATGGGACCTCTGGGTTTGGAATATCGTTGTCAAGGGGGCTAGGTTATGGGGAGAGGATCGGAGAAGATTGGAGTGGTGTCGATAATGTGGTTCGCGGTTTAAGGGGTAATGATTATGGTGATGGTGATTAGAATCATCATTCAGTAATGGAGATAAATAGAATTTCTCTTGATTCCCGATTCAAACTCATGGAAAAAGAGCCAAGCATGTGACGATCTAGCTGACTAATCTATAACTCTAGTGTCTTTTCTAGATATGAAGACTTCTTTATTTTTTTCTCTCCTGAGTTTCCTTTTTCTTTCCTCACACACCACAGTCTTGTGGATCCATCAAATTAGATCGATCTGCGCCGACCAAATGGCAAAGAATTTGCTCGGATTCAAGATATCATTATCGTATTCCGAGGCCTTGTCCACTCACAACTGGAACACTGGAACCGAGAGAAGAACATTCTCGAGCATATTTTAGAATCACTCTGCACCATAACATGAAAGGTGCTTCTGTGGATGACTCTGAATTGCAACATCGCACTCCACCCCTATTTTGGGGAAGGTGGACATTGTTGAATCAATTTCTTGGAGGAAAAGGCGATGTGGTGTAATGGAATATTGAATGAAACGATGGAAGAGGGTATTCCATGGGTTGTAAAGCTTCTCGTCAAACACAACACATTCTGCATCAGCTGCACCATTAAACCGGAAGACCTGCTGGATGCTTCGGATGATCTGGACGTGCCCCTCCTGAGTATTGAGGACTCCTAAGTAGATGCTGGGAACGCAGCCACGAAACTATGAGTGATGATGGGATCTAGGGGCTTTAGTAGTGATGACGACGAGGATTAGTGTAGTATTATGCAGATGATCATCACCACTTACACTTAGGTCTTCACATCGGGAATGCTCCAACATTCAGATATGTTTTGAGCATGTGATATCTCGGATCAACTGAGCTCACCGCTTTTCTTCCACCCTCAAGTCTATACAAATCCCCATCCCCCTCCTAGACTCTTTTTTTTCCTCACTACTTCCATACTTGGGTTATCTGGGATGCACTATAAGAATACATTACCCATATGTCCTTTCTTGTTGGTTGGTCTTCAAAAAGAAGAAGCTACAAGGCGATGAGAAAGACTGCGGGCTCTCCTAGATCGGAAAGACGCACATAGTGTTTGACGATGAAGATATCGACGGCGATGACTCGGTCAATGAATTGAGTGATGACGGCCCTCAAGGTTACGAAATGAACGAAATTGATGGAACCCCGGAAACCGAAACGCAAGAAATGAGTCTCGAGAAATCTCGTAGCCCTCGACTCATGCGGGGCGCTGGGGGAATTCGTGATTTCTTCGAGGTATCCGTACTGTTCGAAGCCGATGTCGTGAGTGCTCCTGGGTTTGGAGAAAACAAGAAACTTAGGGAAATCTTAATGGTTCTTTTCTTGATGTGGTAAACACGGAAGCTTCTGGTTCTTTGTGGAGAGTGGGTGTTGGATCCTCATTCCCGAATATAAACGACCAAGAGCGCATACCCAAACATGTGATGCTCTATGTGTGGATCGCTGGAACAGGAGTATGATGGTGATGGGTTCGTTATCAACAATACATTTCTCACCGAGATTGCTTATGAGTTACCGGTTGAAGAGTAGACCCTTGTCTAAAGAAGTCCCATCAGTAGTTGGTGATGATGATCGTCAATGATATATTTACCTGTGAGTAACTTCAAAGTCCTCAGTCACGTTTTGGTCATGTCTTGTCATAGGGCAACTTAGCTGACTAACATATTTCTCCTCCCTATTTCCTATATAATCCCCGCTCTCTTCCTTGATTTCCTTACTTCCTCCTCACAACTTCAGTTTCTTGGGTTTTAAATAGAGTGTGGATCGACAGCTTATGTCTCCCTTTGCTTGGTTTCTTTTATCATGGAAGCGATGTACACCAAGTTCATGCGCTTCTTGTAGAAGAAGGACGTCATAAACAAAAGGCCTAAGGAGGACTAAACGAATCAATATCAAGAATAAGACCAATACTGTGTGAATTCACTGTAGGTCCAAAAGGCAGGAGCGTTCGTGATAGTTCTGTTTAGTGATAGTGAAGATTATCGCCATTATATGATGCATATGCCCTCTATCATGTTCACCACTTCGAAAATCATATCTGTAATCTCTGAAGTTTGATCACTCAGGCTTCACCGCTTCGGAATCATATTATCATGTCATTCCTTGACTAAACACTTCTCTTCTCCTCGACAGCTGCGTATATTTAAATCCTCTTTTCTCCTTACAAGATCTTCTTTTATTTCTTACCACTTCACTTCCTTGGGTTTGGAGGAACCTATACCCTCAATCGGGCTCTTCCATGTTTGCTCCTGCAGATATTTCACAATCAGAGGAAGAAACCGACTATGGTCTCTTCCAGAACATGATAGCTGCTTATTTTTAGGGTCAATAGGGCATCTCGTACAACTGTAAAATGTTCCTGCCGCTATCAATGCCTAGGATAGGCTCCGCATGTTGGTGGTCGGAGCTTCTGAGATCACTGACTTGAGATTTGGATGGAAAGAATTCGACAGTGGATGAATAGGAGAGCACATTTAGCTAAGAAATTCGATATTAATGGGATTTGGTGATGATAGTTATTATTAGATTATTAGATGTTGTTTTCATTCATAAATCCTACCGCATTTTTTGAATTTCCAATTCAGTCTTTTCGATGCAATCGTGGTCACGTGATCTATGTCCCATAATCATGTGCAAGACCACATTTACATCTATATAAATATCTTATTCCACCCTTATTCCCTCTTCCCATTTTCTCTTCACTACCACCACTTCATGAGAACTGGAATAAAACAAAGGTTGGCCCTTCTATCATGTCTGCTTTCCTCAAATCTAGCTAAAGTGATATGAATACGCCGGTTGTTGAGAAGTGCATGTTTTGAGCTTCAAAATATGAAACAGTATCAAATGGATGCATAGATCGAAATGTCTGGGATGTAATTAATGGCGCAACACTCACCCTCAATATCGTTCATAGGGTGAAGAACAAAAGTATGTGGATGTAAGTGGGGTAGCTCAAACGCAACGATACCTTTATTAATGCTGATGAATACTAACTTTCATCATTGAATTTGAATGATGGCATCCATCTGTAGATAGTTTGTTGGACGCATTTAGTTGGCGTAGTTTTGAGACCATATGTGATAGATTATACCAAAGGGGTTCCCCGTAAGTACTCGCCAGTCCTATCTTCAACATTTCGAATGGAGTTCAAATAATTTAACTTAAATAATCATATTCTTTTCGAGATATGAAACGGATTCTGTACTCTGCAACTTCAATGGGCATATTCTCTTCAAGACAATACATAAAACCACCTCATTTAGTGATTATAATCTACAGGAAGTGCTACGGGATAAAAAAGTATATTTCAAGGGCACAGAATAAGTATATGAAAAAGTTTCTGGTTGATAGTGTTTTAAAGATAATCTACCTTACATTGTAACGACAGTGCAAAATCCAAACATACATTCTTCAAAAAACGACTCCACCAGAGTATTATTACACCACAGTCCAACTAGTACATTCAGAGCACCAATATACTTCATGTCCGAGGCTTCAATTTCAACTACAACCCATCCTCATCAATCATTCTTCTCAGATCCGTTGCTTTCACCATTGCCATTTTCACTTTGCTCTTTCGCTTTACTCTCGGCCGGATTGATACGTTTTCCGCCGAAGGTGTAGAATCCAAAGTTGCAGTTGCATTTGCCGTTGGAGTGTGAACACTAAATGGGTTTCAGTAAAAAGGGATATGTAATGTGGAAGGTGGAACTCACCGAGAATCGCTTGGTTGAGCCGTTTTGGGCGTTGCTGTTGTTGGGTCCAGGCATAGTGTTTGGAATGAAGTGAATGCTCGATTTGGGTAGATTTGATAAATTTGCAGATTTGGATGTACAGAGAAAAGGCTGTTGATGTGTGATGAGAGAAATCAGAGCCATCTCAGAAGATATATATACTTTTAGAACTGGATAGGCCATATCTACAAGGAGCCTTCAAAATCAAGGCGTACTCCGCTAATAGTGAGACATTCAACTTTTATCAACACACGGTTCTTTGAAGCCCTCGGTAGATTTCCCATGGCGGAGTAATCGATTTGCTTCACATCTCATGGGAAAAGGGCGGAGTAAAACTAGTTCCCCTTTTGGGAAATTAGCCGAGGGAGCATGGTGTTGAAGCTAGAAGAAGGTTTCCGACGGATGGTGTAGATGCTTTCCGTGATGTAATATTGGGGAGTCATTGGTGAATTACAGCACTGACATGTAAGAAATGGGATTGTGGCTTTTAGGAAGTATGAAAATCTAGTCGAGATCCATATAGATCTACAAGATATGATTACATGTCTCAGTGGTTTAAATCTTGTGGGACCTTTTAGCTTTGGTGTATATGAGAAATATTCGTGTGGTTGCTGTTTTGGGGAATTAGCCGAGAGGTGAGGTTATTTGGTTTATCACGATGTCAATCCAGATCACGGTCATTGCTACGGATCCGTAATGTGTCTTATTGTGATGAATGGAAGATCCCCTAGTGAACTTATCTAACGCCAATGTGGGTATTATGTGGTTCCGCACCCTAACAGGCTTTCCCTGATTACAGATGCGTTGATATTGAGGCCTTTGAAAATTGATTCAAAGGACCTTGGTGAAGCATTATAACCAGTGGTGAGTGACTCTTCATAGGAAGCCCTTTGATTACTGACACGAAGAGTACCCCAACATCCAAGCATGACCACAAGCTCAAAACCAACCGCATTCAATGCCTTTTCGCTCCAAGATACCGCATGCCAATCCGTCGAATGCCAATACCACATCTTTCATTACCTTCTTCTTAAACAACTTCATTTGCTTCGTCACGACATCGAGGGTGATACGACGCAGTCCTTCGTCGGAGTCCACCGTAGATATGTGCGCTAGATATGCCGCGATAGGAAAGATGGACGTGTCCCAGTGGTAATGAGCTGCCATTTTGAATTTCTCTGCAGCTAGTCGCTTGAGACTTGGTATATCGTATTTCTCGGCTAAGGCGTATACTTGGACATGGACAATCATCGATTCGGCAATCTTATTATCTCCGATAGGTGTGAAACACATTGACTCATCATTTTTCCATCCATGGCTGCATACCTGATCGGGATCTGTCCAAGTAGTGATGTTTCCACTCGTCCTAATTCGCACCTGCTGCCAATACAGTTCCTCGTCGAGCATTTGAGCGGTCGACATAGTGGATCTGGATCGGGACGAAGTGTTGAAGGGAATCGGTGTATTCTCTTCCTTGAGTGCTATGAGTAGGGATTCGGGCGCATCGGCTTCTTCAAGCAGCTTTTGGGTGCTCTTTTGGATCACGTCGACGTCTGGAATATAGTAATCGACTTCGTATAGGAATTGGATCATGCATTTAACGGCGTAAGGGTCATCATCAACAAGAGTGACTTTTCCTTCGGCTGCTTCCTGATTGCTTGTCAGTTTTTCAATCCTTGGATCAAGTGGCGGGTTCAGGTTATTCGAAATGGGCTTCACTTACTGCTCCGAAGGTAACAACTCTCTCAAAGAAGGACGAGCGAGGGCAAATTATGACCTTGTGGACCTGGTATTGATCGCTCCCGCAAACGATCTTGAAGTCGGAATATTTTCCTAGACGCAGAGAACTGTAGCTAGATTAGCGCGTTTATAAAGAGTCTATTGGACTTTAATGAACTCACACCATGAGAGAGCTGGTTAGCTCTGCACGTGCTTTGAGATACGCCATTCCGCGCTTGAGCAGGCCGATGCCTTGGTTGATGTAAATGAAGGTGGTGGATCGCTTTGTTTGGTTGAAAGACTAAGGTGTTCTTATGCCTGGGAAGTGGGATTAAATCTTCGTGGGGCGGCTATTTAGGGCACGTGATTTTGATCATTCACTGCGTGTATAATCCGGACCACCGATACAAGGGAAGACGTTCACGCTATGATATAAACTCGATGTTGCATACTTTTATTGAGGAACTAAAATATTTATGAGTCATTCACGTACAGCTACGTACCAAAAGATAAGTACTTACTATATACATTCATGCATTGCTCTCACTAGGTGAAGTAAAGAATGGCACTGCTTTGAAATAGGAGTTTTAATTATACAAAGATATATAGAATCCCACACTAAGCACCATCGCATTGAGTTAAATGGTAGAGGTGATAGGCAAAGTGGTTGGGTAATTGATGAGAAAAAAGTCTACCAAGAAGAGTATTTAAGTACATGGAAGGAAGGTTTTTGAGGTAGAAAGAAAACATCAAACGTCAAACATCAAACCAAAGAGCAAGATTTTAGATACGTAGCTCCACCACATTGTAGGAAATATATGTACGTGTAATATCGCAGCGATCTATAAGTTGAAATTTATTGTATTCCAGAGAGGTTGAACAACGCAATCCGGCTATCATCAATATAAAGAGAGCTTTCAAAGGAGAGTAGACGACACAGCCCCACTACCTGGATAGATAGCAATCACGTAAATTAAATCACGTGAGTTGTTCTGCTGTCGACCTAAGGCATCAAGGACAAATAAGCGTACCGTTCCACAGAAATATGTATGCACTCATCACTTACCACTTACCACTCAACTAAAAGTAAAAAAGAAGAAGAAAAAGTCAGCACCCAAGCATCCCAATGGTACAACGAATTCAACAACCTAAACTTTACGGGTGCCTTCCAATGGTTGGAGTTGAAAGTTTCAGAACCTACAACGTCCATAATGTACAATAAAGGTAAGGCATAAAACATCATGAACGATTGACTTACCAAAGCACGTATATCTAGCACGTATATTATTACATAAGGTACTCGGCGGCATTTTTTCTCTTCCCGAACCCAAGATTCAACGAACCAGATCCATATTAGCGCATCAGCAAAACGGACGATCGGCACCTCACTAACATCGTAAAAATGGCACCCAATGATGTATTTTCTCGTGCTTCGGCGTATCTACCATTTTTGCCGTTAAATCGACGCTCTGCGAGAAGTATGACTACCGTGGGCATATCTATTGAAAAACTCGGCGTTGCCAATGTTTCTATGAAAATATTTTTTTAGATGAGGGTTTTGAATTTTCACTCTTTTTTCATATCTTTTTCATCTTGAATTTAGTAGCATTCAAGTATACGGCTGAAATACTCGCACTCCAAAGTACATTCATCATATCCTATCAAGATGTCCCAAGGTCCTACCATACCTCCAACACCTCAGAAATCCCAAAATGAAGATTCGGAATCCCTCAAAGAATACACATTACCCCTATGGCGAAGATGTCTCATCGTCTTCGCAACCGCCTGGAACTCTTTCAGCCCATCCATCAGCAGCACATGTCTATTCACCGCCGTAAACGAAGTCGCGAATGAGTTCTCCACCACCACCGCGATCGTAAACCTATCAAGCGCAGGTGTAATGCTGGCTATGGGATTCGCGACATTCATTTGGGTTCCGATTGGTACCGTGAGTGATAGTTGCTTCGGCTATACTGAGGAGTGGAAGCTGATGATAATGAGTGATTTAGATTATCGGACGACAATTGGCGTATAATATATGTCTTGTGGCGCTCTGCCTTTTCACTATCGGAGCTGCCTTGTCCTCGAGTATGGCCGTGTTTGTACCTATGCGTGTATTGTCGGGGTTACAAGGAACATACTTCACGGTTGCGGGTCAGGCGATTGTCGCGGAAAACTTTCCACCGGTAAGTTTAGGGCTTTAAGCAAGTTGTTGTCTGAATGAGAAATAACAATAGGGGTATAGACTCAACGTGGAACGGCAACTGGGTTTTTCCTCACTGGTACTGCTCTCGCCCCCGCCCTTGGCCCTTGTATCGGAGGTATCATCGTCACTTATGCGAATTGGCGTATCATCCTCTGGGTGCAATTAGCGATGGTTACTCTAGGGCTAGCCCTTTCGATCCTTATTATTCCCCGAAGCAAGACAGCGAAAGGGATTCCTAAGGATACCATGACTGTGAGAACGGTTGTGGAGATATTTAATCCGATGCACATCATAAAGTTGTTAAAACGGCCAAACATCCTACTCACAGTAAGTAAAACAAGACCAAAAAAATCTAGGAACAAGCTAATAGGTATTTCGCATTAGGATCTGGCCTGCGGAATGTTGAGCTTTTCTCAATACTTACTTCTTTCTTCTCCTCGTCACTTGATAACGACTCGATTCCACGATAACTCTCCGCTCGTCTCTGGGCTCTTCTACCTTGCTCCTGGAGGCGGCTTTATTGCTGGGACATTCATTGGTGGAAGATACTCAGACCATGTCGTGAAGAAGTGGAGAGCCAACAGGGGAGTCAGAATTCCACAGGACAGGTTAAACAGCGGCATGTGGTCGTTCTTCGTTGTAATACCGGTGTCATTCCTAGTTTATGGTTGGAGTCTTAATTGCACTGCTTGTGCTCATGGATTATTGCCATTGACTATCGTGACGTCTTTTTTCACGGCAGCAGGCTTATTGGCCGCCTTTGCTAGTTTGAACACCTATTGTGCTGGTAAGTTGTTGTTACGATACATCAAATCAAACCATGTCCACTCATTCGAATCGCAGAGGTATTGCCCAGTAGACGGATTCATGTTATCGCAACAAAGTACTTTGTTCAGTACATGTTTGGAGGAACCGCCAGTGCATCTTCAATTCCAATGATCGATTCCATCGGTATCGGACCGGCGACTACTATAGGTGAGCAACAAGAAGGACCAGCCCCGTAGTGTGACATTCTGACTTCTTCCTAGGAGTGGTTCTCACGATCATGGCCGGAGCCTTGACGCTTCTCACGGCTAAACGCGGCACTGCCATGCAAGAGTGGATGGAAAAGCGATCATCATCAACTGAGACATCAGAAAACCCGCCGCCGGTTCAAAAGGTAGAAGTTTGAATGTTCTTTATACCTAGACAATAGTCTAGGTACACTTTTCCAGTAGTTACAAACCACTACAGCGGAGTGTATTCTCTTCAACGTATAGTGTAGAGCCTGATGCTCCTCATCTTGAGAGCATATAGTCGCTTCAGCGTTAAAAGTATAGCCAAAACTACGTCTCGGGCCAGTATAAGCTCTGTAGTTCTCGGTCATACACGGACATATCGAATCCCTGAAAGTCAAGCTCAGGCAAAGACAAGAACTCCTGTAGCGAGGGCTCTGCCAATGCCATACCCGCAGTCACCATAGATGTAGAGTAGGAGAGGTCCTCATTCTGGATGCCTTCAGGTTGCTCCAAGAGTGGAGGGATAGGGTTTTCTCTTGAATTTGTACGATTTTCGTTCCTTTTTTCCAGATGCTTCTGCACGCAGTCATTC
Source organism: Rhytidhysteron rufulum CBS 306.38 (assembly GCA_000467735.1). Classification (NCBI taxonomy): domain Eukaryota; kingdom Fungi; phylum Ascomycota; class Dothideomycetes; order Hysteriales; family Hysteriaceae; genus Rhytidhysteron; species Rhytidhysteron rufulum. Next base: position 22,467 of record AJFL01002211.1, read on the forward strand.
ATGGTTTGAATGTGCTGACAAAACTCCTTGGATGCAGGGTTGCCGGTTTGTCTAAGCTGAGTCAAAAACTGCGCGCCAGATTCATAATCTTCTTTATCGCTTTCACAATCTTTGCCGCCTAGGAAACTGGAAATGGCGAGAATCGTGACGGCAGAAAAAAGATATTGAGTAAGGCTATAATCAAAGGTTGCGAAAGACCCCTTGATCCAAGAATCGGCGAGGAGGCGATATGAATGTCGGGCGCATCGGACGCAAGCTTCCGCGAGGGTAGAAGCTGTATCTGAAACTTGAGAAGACCCCTTTTCTCCGCGAAGTAGATAGAGAAGGATAGGCCTGGTAGCTAAAATCACACACTAAAACAAGTCAACACTGCTAGAGATATAGTATGAGGGCATTATTTCGGTCGCAACGCCGGGAAACGCATACAAAGGAACTCGTTTAAATGCGTGCGATGCCTCTGTTCCATGCCTCAAAGAGGAAACATCCCATTAAACCAAGGAGAATCAAGCTTTGTTCAATGCCTTGAAGGGAATACACCTCTTTACGTTATGGTGAGTACACAATCAAACATATGATCTCATTTACGACCCAAGCATGCAACCAGGCTAACGGGGCACTGCACGGAGGTGCCTTTCAAAAGCATCCGGACACCTCTTCTATAATACCGTCAAGCTAATAGGAAGTAACATAAAAAGGCAGGAAGCGCCCAAAGCTAGCTGCTTAGCTAACTCAATCCTCGTGACTAAGCGGTATTATAGATAGGTGCCCAGGTACTTTTAGAAGACATCTCCATACAAATCATAAATGTTACTCACCTGGTTGAAGGATAAATGTAGGAAGATAATATGAGCCGGTACATTGGACGAAAGCTCATTTGTACCAATTTGAAGATGAGCCGGCAATGCTTCAACCCAACTTCGGAGATTCTTGAGGGCTTGCTGAACACGTTGAGAAAAGGAGCCCTGCTGGCTTCTTCTACCATAGATCGAGGTCGTTACCTGCCCGGTTAGCTGCGCTAGCCGAATTCTTGCAATGAGATACCCTGCATCTCCAAATTCATCCGGATTAGCCCAATTTGAGTCAACTTCTGATGGCAACGCAACCTCAATATCTTCATCTTGTATAGATAGGGGGTATCCCATTTTTGAAGCTAATATCCGGTCGATCGTATAGGCGGTCCACCAAACTCGTTTCATATGCTCTCTTGCCTCTCGGCCACGTGAATGAAGATCCGGAATGTTTAAGTGCAGGCCAGTAATAATACCGAGGTGTATCGCAGAGCTTATCAAAAAGTGAGAAGCATGTCGCCGATTCATCATTAGAGAATATAGGCCCTAGTTGTGGATCAGTTATTGGAAGATGAGCAATGATATAAGTAAGAGTATTACGAGAAGTAGGACGCCCTCTATTAAATCAATACTAGGTCGTTCATTTAGCACCGAGAGCATTCTGCTGGCGCGAGAGTAATATGCAAGACCTGGGAAGTCCTTCTCTAATGGAGCATTCCTAGCTGAGAAAAGCTCACCAAAAGCGAAGAGCGCAAATAATTTGCAGTTAACGTCAGTAATTCCTGGTCCTGGATTTTCCAAGCTCTTTTCCAAGGCCTCTATAACAGCACTCTTACGAACTAAATAGTATTTTCGGCAAATAGTACTGAGGGCAATGTTTACCAAAAAGCGAGCGCGTTTGGGACTTGGCCACTGGCAGTCTGTTTCTGAAAACGAAACCAGAACCCTATCGCTGATGTACTGTGTCCGGGGTATGTGATTGTGGGTTGCGTCGTCTATAAGTGCCTGGCGGAACCTAGTAGCAAAAGCCGCATCTGCAGCCTCCCCAATGTAGATCGGGATTTCTATAGCCTTTAGGGGAAAGAACCATGGCCTGTCGTCTAGTAGAGGGTTTCGAGCGGAGTCACCATTCGTGATTTCCACGTCTCCACTATTGGGAGTGGTAGAAATGGAGTGGCTAATAGTGTCATTATTGCCTTTACGGAGATTGGAGTTCTCTTTAAGGAGCTGGTCTATCATGCTATTGAAGAATTAGCACCAGACAGCCCATCTTCTTTTGATGAAAGATGACCCAGCCTAAAACAGCGTGTTCCCTTCGACGTATAGCCCAGAGTTCAGTAGAGTAGGCTAAGCGATGTTTCTTGCTTCGAATGCATAGAACGGAGGTTGCATTAAATAATACGGACATTTGTGAATCTTAGACATATGGAAAACAAGAACATACTTCTGACTGACTTTAACCTTGCGATCACGTGCTGGGTATATGCACTCAGAAAGGTGCCCTGACCTGCTGCAATTTGTACATGGCTGTCCTCCGGAGCACTTTACTTTGCGTTTATGGCATCTCTGACATCTGTTATCGATATAAGTATCAATTAAAACTGGTTATTCACAGATTCGATGTACCCACGCAATCGATTTAGTCTTTCTGTTGTTCAGAGAAGAGTTAGCAGGGGCGCTGGATGAAGGTGAATCCATCCCGAATGCTTGTCTACGGGCGAGCGGCGGTTCCTCGGGGGTTACTCAGGACAAAGGTAAGGTAATCGGCCAATGCGATGGCCATGCCGAAGGTTCTCTGACTTATAAAAGGTTCGGGAAAGGGAGGGACACCAGTTGTTGAGATCCCAGCAGGATGATTTTTCGGGCGCGGTGACTTTGATCAAATGCCCGAGGCTAGCATTACTCGCCGAGTGGGGCTTGTCCTAGCTCTTAATAATCAAGATCCATCGGCCTAACCTGATGCGATTGATAAGGAAAAGATGAGAGAAGATCGAGCTGATGCCATATTTGAAGACGTTTTTCCCATAGCTATGAAAGAGCTTGTATTTTTGACGCATGTAAAGAAGTATACTATTGACTTCAGTGCATCGAGCAGAGTCTGACATAAAGCGTTAGCAAATGTATCTTCTCCCTTGACGCATAGATCAGAGCTTGATACTCACCTTGAAGCTATGTTTAAGAGACTTGGAGGTATGTTTGTGGTTCTTTCGTCACCGAGAACGCTAATCCGAAAGCAGTATAGCGAGCCTAACCACTCCTAGTTTCAAGAATACATGCTACGCGTATGTTCCAGACCGCCTCCGATCACAGTGGCTCCGACATGGGATGAAAGCAAACGTAAGCCTCTTTCCAAGATAAACTTTTCGAATTTTCTTCTTATTCGGGCATATTAAGCATAATTAATTCCTTATGAGCACATGGTTCTCTATTTTTGATTCTGAGTATTCGCTCTTTCGTAATTACACCCTTATGCTTTTAAATTGACATTCACTCTTTTGCATTGACACAAAGTCGTGATGCTAAAGGAAATCCGTATAGTAGAAAGACCCCATGTTGTTCTCAATACATGAAACAAAGCACGATTTATATCAAGAAAAGAGATTATGTGTCGAATGGAACACATTCAAGGCTCGGTCAAACGTCCCTACTCTGCGGGTTTTAGCTAGAGCTAATGAAGATGATCACATAGTCAATCCCGGTCCTCCGAAAGTGCATAAACATGGCTTCTCTTCACCACACTACGCCAACAACCTCGAAAGGAAATCAAAGTGATCCAGAATGCGGTTGGTGGATTTGGAATCACCGCGAACGAATCCATATACAAACTAAGTCTAGAGCTCACTATTTAAGAATGCCCAAGTGAAGGTCAGTTGAATATCCCAAAAGAACTAACCTACCTTTTCAATAGTCTAACTAATAGGATGTGTAATAGTCTAATATTGGACCATGGGAATCATATCAATCATCAGTGCTATGGGGATCTACCAATGCAGATAAGTGATGATGCACAGTATCAAGAGATAATGCTGAAAATCAACCCCAATAACCAGAACTTCCTACGTCACTTCCATGGGCATCATGTGATGAAGTAAGAAGTAGCGGTGAAAAATAACCAACCCCGTACACACCGCCACACCCCCCTCCCAACAGATATATAAACCTCCAACATCTCCACACTCCTTTCTTTCTCCTCACACACGGAAGAATGGGAAAGAACAAGCCTTATTCCAAAAGGTCGTATGAAATCGGAAAGAGGAAAAAGTTTGGCAGTATGTTCCTGGAGAGCTGCGTTCGTCTCTCAGTGGTTTGATGAGAACAACATATCCCAGATTTCCTCGGATGGTTGGTGTCTTTATTGGGGGGTCAATATATACACATATATCGTGGTCACTAGCTGGATCTTAGCCATCATCGGTACACAATACATGTTCCGGGATGCCTTCCTGCCCGAACCAATTTACCGTCAGAGAACAGGCTTATGTGGCGCCTTATGCCGCTCCTGGGAGGGGAGAAGGAACCTACCGAATTAGCTCGCTACCCTTTCAACATTCTATTTGGAAGCTGGGGGTGCTTTTACTTAGTATAACTAGATGTGATGATGATTACCTTTATTATAACTCCATGATGAAGATCACCATCACTAACACATCAAACAACGTAGTCACCTATGCCTTTCCCACTGCACCCATGACGATGAATATTCTCCGTCCTCTTTTCTCCATTCATGACTCGACGTCTTCACTGTCTCCTAATCGCATATCCCAGAGAGTTTACTTTCCATTCACAGTGCTTCAGTAACCCCACATATGGTGTAAAACCCTGGTGATATCGATTCCATCCACACGTTCCATGACAAGACCTTAAGATTCCCAATCAATCTTTTTCCCTTCACATTCATCTTGATAATCTCCTTAATTACAACCTCAAATTCTTCTGCAGAGCGCCATCGGAAATTGTTTCGCGTTCTTTTGTAGACCACATTGCATATTCGGATTAATGTGGCGGCTGATTTTTGTTCATGACTGTATGTCTCACCACCCATAGATAATGGCCATCAAGACACATAGATCCAAGAGCTTCATGAAGATTATCCAAATTCCGTTTCCCATGTTTCTTTATCTCCAGTCAAATAAGCGACGCTTTTCATCGAAAAAGGTGCATTGGAACATGTTAAAGGTTTGTTCCTCCCAGCACAACACATTAGCTACAATCTGCCTTCTTTTTATGAAGCCTTTGTGATCCCATGGTGATTACCCACCCCCTAATCCAGCACTCCCACTCCTCCCATTCGTTTGTGTGTGTGTGAAGAAAAGAACACCAAACCCAAGAAACGAGGGGATTTTATACCCAACCCCCCTCAATAATCACATGACACCTACCTTAGGAAGCCCAGAAAACGTGACTATCACGTGTCACAGACCGCTTCCTCCCCTTCACTTCGGTATATAAACCCCGTTTTCCTCCCTCCTTCCACACACATTCTTTCTTACACTCCACTACATACGTGGCAATATGGGAGACAATGTGGTTGGATATAATAAGTAGACGAATGCTACTGCCATGTCTGGGCTGTTGGACATAGAAGTCAATTTATTAATAGGTAGACGAGATCGAATACGATGTGGGATTCCTCCTCCCCTTCCTCCTTACTCAAACCTTCCATCACAAAATTTGTCCTACTTGAACATCATGGGTGCTCGTTCTTGGGATTCATCAGCTACATAGATATACATTTACTGCCAAGACTTCATCCCATGGGCGGGTTGTCCGTCCAAAACGAACACATCACCAATACAATGGGTCCCGGAGAAATCACCAGCAATTAGCAAGATTATATTCTCGCGTGCGGTGTGTGGTTTGGCGCATAAAAAGTTCAGATACAATTCCTCTCCATGGGGAAGAGACTTCGCCGACTCTGCAACCACACGTTATGTATAAAAACCCACCGACAAATGCTCTATGATGGTATTGGAACATAGTCAACGCAGACAAGAATGGGTGTCTTCTGCTCTGCCTACAGTCGTCGACTATGATGTTGGGCTTGGTGTTTGGGTTTTGGGGTATCTAAACAAACACACATTCGGTGTCCTGCGATGGTGTTGGAAAACCAAACATAACACCAACAAAGACAATAATATGGCCCTCTTCTGCTCACCCACGGTCATCTTCCATGATGTCGGATTTTGGGTGTTTGCATAAACTATTGATGAGGCGCTTGGTGGTGGCGTTGGGATAATAAGGACGACGACGAGGACATGGTTGTCTTGCTTGTTCTGGGTCTTTCGAGGAGAAATGATGTTGGCATCATAACCATTACTCCCAGTATGGGCGAAACGGATGTGGTCGGGGCGTCAGGTAGGCTTCATTCCACTGGCGAAAATGCATTGATAAGTAAGTGCGTGGAAACTAAAAACGGTTATCATACAGAGGGCATTTCACTCTGCAATATTTCTAGGATGTCGGTTTGGGACATGTTCTTGATGTGTAGAAGGTGTGATGATGCTTATCATCACTAATACTCACTGTAGATGAAGAACATCCCCAAGTTCTACTATGTGAAATGCTGGATATCATCACCTCCACCATATTCAAAGAAGGTCAAGTCCAATTCCAATTCCAATCTTATAAGGCTACCTACTAGCGCTACCTATCTCGACCCATCCATCTCCGTTCAAACCACCATTCATCATCCAGCACTCCCATCAATCCAAACTCATCTTCACCAGCCAAACCAAAAGTCCCAAAGCCATTACCACTCACCCAATCCAATCCCTAACCTCGAATACCATCCGCCACCATTCCATGATCCCCATTCATTCTTATCAGTTCCATCACTAACTCAAACCCCTAATACCCTCACATACCCACCCTTCCATCCATCCACTCATCCACCACCTAAAGCCAAAACTACCCAAAAGGAAGAACCCAACCCTCAAAAGATCATCACAATTTCAATTCCACGACCCATCAATCCATCCACTCATCCAGCAAAGAACGAAACCCTCACATTCCCTCATCCCTCCTCAACCCAAACCAAACTAAGACTCACCACACAACCCCTGAACCCTCTCACCACTCTTCAACCACAAAAACAAAAAACGTAAAAGAAGTAAAAAGAAAGGAAGGGTATCAAATCCACCCACCTACCAGAACCATTCTCACCAACCCTGCAAGGCAGACCAGACCAGCCCTCCTCGCAACAACATCAATCAAAACCCACCAACAACAACCAGCATCACACACAAAACACTCAACCTTAGAACACTTTATAAATTAAACCAAAAAGAAAGGCGAACACAGGAGGGATATCTCGATCGTAACCTCGTAAAGGTAGTAAATCTCGTAGAATTCGTTGTTCATCGTGCGATGTATAAATATGTTTTCGCTTGCTCGCTCGTTCGCTCGAGAAGAAAAATAATAAATGGCGCATAGGTAAGGGTAATATCGTGAACCACAAAGCAATCATGACCAAGTAAAAAGAATCTGGCTCCATAATAGAGAAGAGAAGAAAATGTGAAAATAGTCCAAAATCTCGTAGTCGATCGTACAGTCTCATCATCGTGATAGAAAAATAGAAAAGAAAAAAACGAAGCCTATCCTCAAGAATTTCCCCAACACTCAAAAAACATTTCGATGCGTGAGCGACCATATCTAAAAACCCCAGAAATGAAAAACAAATTTCCAACAAAAACAGATACCATGGTGTCCTGCACTACCAAAACGATCCCAGCTCAAATAATGATAAAATGGAGATAACACGGTAGAACAATGGGGGGAATCGTGCAAACATCAAAACAACAAAAATCCAAGGTGCGCAAGTTTTTGTGCACATGCTTTTTCTCCTCCGGCGGATTGGGTATTTTGTCAAACGAATAACTTTTGTGGAGAAAGCTTTTGGTCCGACTCCGTGTCCGCCCAATGAAAAGAAAAATCCGTCGCAAGGCACGAGACGAAATGAAGATGAAGGAAATTTTGCGAAAGGAAATCAGAACCAAAGGGGGAATAAAAACGTATAAATCCAACTCGTTCATCCACGTAACTCATTAATCATCTCACACTTCATGCGTACCTCTCCTCGTATGCGCGTCTGCTGCTGCGGAATAGAGTCCGCTCATGATCTCTGCCACTGCGGCTGCTTCGTCTGCTTTTGATGCTGCCCGCCTCTTCCGATTCCCTGCGTGGTGGCATGATTGCTCGCTTGGCGATTTGGGCGGAGCCTCGTTCACTACCATAAGTGGAATCACGGGCGTCGGGAGGTCCGCCAATAACAAGTTCGGCCATGCCATCACCGGTTGGATTGACTGAGATAGAACGGCCTTCCATGTCTCCATTCAGCTGGATGTTGACGCCGGTAGCGGCATCGACACGCATTCGAATTTCGCCATTGGAGTTCGTGACAGCAGTGTTGGATCGGCTCATACCACTGTGTTTGCTATTGCCAGATCCCGAGTCCGACTCACCGGAGACTCGAGACCTTCGTTTGGCGGCCTTGACATCTTGTTCAGTCACTTCGGGACCGCTGGCAGTGCCACGCATTTGCCTTTGGTAGGCTTCGACAGAATCGATGGTTTGGCTCATCGTCTGACGGTGTTTGGATCCAGCAATGCTTTGGTCGCGTCGACGAGCATCAGTATCGGTACGGCGTCGATGACCGGTGCGAGAGACACTTTCAGTGCGTGGAATCTCTTCATGGTAAATGGTGGTCGACTTGCGCAGGCTGCTGCGTGGAACCTCCTCTTGATAAATTGAGTCTCGACGGCTGCGGACAGGCGCTTCCTCGTGGTAGATAGAATCTCTCCGGCTCCTGCGGACAGGAGCCTCCTGGTGGTAGTATACTGTAGAGTTTCGGTGCTTCTGCTCAAGCTCCAACTGCTGCTCGTGGCCCATGTACGACTGTCGACGACGATCCTTCGAACTCTCGACCAGGACGCGAGCATTGCGATGGGCATCATCGTAGGAAATGGCCTTCGTTTGTTGCACTGGTGATGGTCGAGGTCGGTGAACGGAAGGAGTGCGATCGATGGCTGCCGAACGGGAGAGTCTAGGATCACGCTCCCGTTGGTCAAGCATTCCCGAGTGGGTCAGCGTGTTGACGACTTGAGTTGTCTTGGGTCGTCGTTGAAGGACTGGGCGTTGCTGAGTGCTTTGAGGCCTGGGTGGGGGTGGTGCCATTATCTGGCGTTCAGGTTCTTCCTCTTCTTCGGAAGAGCTTTCTTCTTCGGAAGACGATTCATCTTCTTCATAAGCTGGGCTTTGAGTAGTGTACCTTCGGTTGAGAGCAATGAGTTGATGTCGGGTAGACATGTTCGGGTTTGTTTGATAGGATTGTTGTTGCTCATAAGAGATGACGGGCCTAGTAGGTCCGCGTGCGCTGTACTGGGACTGCGACGAGTTTCGAGCAGACAAGCCAGGCCTCTGGGTCTCATATGAAGTCGATGACTGGTATTGGTGACCTTGGTTGTAATAGTTGGCCGCGGGAGGGTTTGACCCGTATGCGTTCCATTGGGCAGACATGGAGAGAGGCGGACCGTGCTCTTGAGGTGAAGGTGTAGAATAGCCCATGTTGGTGGTAGTCAGGCTGGAAGACATGCCCGGAACCCAGTAATTAGCCGGGGGCTCGCCATGGTAACTGGTTGGGCGAGTACGAGCGGCATTGGAGATGGAGCGACGTCTGTCGGCCGTCACTGCAGAGGTGACGATGGCATTGCCTTGACGATAAGAGGGAGGTTGACGAGGGACGCGAGGAGAGGTGGGTGTAGGAGGGTATTGGGATGGATCACGTCGTTGGGTGCGTGCATCATAGGGTGGGATGTTGAGGTCGAGCCCAGAGTCGATGGCAGATGGCTTGGGCCTTCTGCCACGACGATCGCTCTGCTCATACTCTTCTCTGGTGTCTCGGGACCTGACAGCCCGTTCTTTGTGTTCTCGATGCTCCCTAGACTCCCTGGACTCTCTGGCGTCTCGTGACTCTCGTACTTCTCGTGGCTCTCGTGGCTCGCGTGGCTCTCGTGGACGTGGTGGTTCGCGTGGCTCGCGTGGTTTTGGTGGAGGTTCTGGTCGTTCTCGTGTCTCTCGTGATTCTCGGGACTCTCGTGGTTTTCTGGCGGTCGAGGCGGCGCGGACCAATGGCTTTTGCGAGCTGCTTTTGCTGCTGGTCTTCCTTTCGTCAATGGTTGGGCGTCGTCTGCTGGTGCTGGGGCTGGGCGAGGCGGGTTGCGGGGCGACCCTGGGGGCGGGAGGACTCTGCGACTTTTGGCTTTGTGCGGAATCAGCACTGCTCACAGTCGCGGCGGTGTGGCTCGAATACCCTGAATCGCTGGCAACATCGGCGACAACCTTGTCGGTCGATGGCTCGTTGGTGCCCAAGTCTGAGGGATGGGAACGCTTAAGGGCCATGTTGGCCTGGCCCTGGTTGGGCCGAGGGATGACCTCGCTGTTCTCCGAGTCATAGTCCTCGACGGTCGGCTGAAGAGCGCGACCAGCCATGGTTGTGGATGGAGATGTGTGGTGGTGGTCGACAGTAGTCGCCGGGCGGGAGGGGAGGGTGGTGGTGGTGGGAGCTGTGGTCAGCGAGGCAGTGGAGGAGGTCGGAGGGAGGCCCGGAGCGGCTCGGTGCGACGATATCGATAGCGGTAGCGGATAAGCCTAGGGGTGGAGCGATCGGCTGGTGGATTGCTCATGCGAACGGCAGGCGAGTGCGAATGATTGGGTTGAGAGTGGGATGGATGATTGACTTGACGAAGGCCATGAGTTTCGGGCTCCAATACTGACGGGCGTGAGGCGGCGTGGCAGGTGGAGGGGGAGGAGGAAAGGAGGAGAGGAGGAGTGCGGGAGAAAAAAGAGTAGAGTGGAGGAGTGCAGGAGTGTGGAGAGCGGTAGGTAAAATTGTTCACCTCAGGTATGACGAGCGGGCGGCAAGGCGTCAAGCGCTGAAATGGGAAATGGCAGAGGGAAAAAAACGGGATTGCTGCAAGCGGGCAGGTAGGCAGGCAGGGCAGGGCAGGGCAGTTATGTGGACAACAACAGCACAACAGCCTCTTCTTTGTCTTATTTTTATTTTCTTCCTTTCTGCTGACTTTGCTCGCGGGTGTCGCAGTCCGAGGAGGCGCGGGGATTTATTGGAATTGGAATTGTGCGAAATTCTGGCTGGCGGTCTTGTGGGTGGTCGGCGGGCAGTGGGCAGGGTCGGGGGCATGCATGAATTCTTAAATAAGGGCTGCGCTCGTTGGGCTTGAGCATTTGGGAGAGGACGCCTACACTGGGCTGACAGCTCTCCAATGAATGGGCACCAACGGCAGACTCGGCGGCTTCTGATTGAGCAGACGGGCACAAGAGTCAACGCTGAACGGAAAATAAATACAGTCACAGGCCCTGCCACTCTGCCCTACCCGCCCGCTCATCAGTGCTGTTCACGGCCGGACTGGTGCCAGAGCGTGCCAGAGGGGGGCAGGACGCCCTGGAGAGCGTGTTTCAGCGGCCAAAACGCTGCTGGATTGGTGAGGCCCTCTAGTGAAAATGCAAAAAATGCCGAATTGCTGTCCTGTTTCTCCAGCTGTCAGGTCTGTCAGTCTCTGTCAGTCTGCCAGGACTCAGGGCGGTCGGTCTTTGCGACGTATTTTTGGCTCGAATGCTCGCGGCTCCGTCCACTTTTCTCGCACGGGCAGAGAGCAGCAGTCAATCAATCAATCAATCGTCAATATCCTATGCCGGATCTGTCACGGGTGTTTGGCCGTCTGCTGCTCTGCCCTCGCTGCGCGCACCGCGAGTCCTTGCGTGGATGAGTTGACTCCTTCAGCCCTGCCTGCGCTGCTCGGTGCTGGCCGCCTCCATCGCCATTCACCAGCAAATACCGCGCCTCTCTAAGATATCTAGTCCTTATGGTCTCCCCACAGCGCCCGAATGCCCACGACACGCTACGCTACACAGCACCTCGATAGGCCTAAAATTCTGCTGACCTCGTCCTCGTCGCAGGCTGCTCTCTCGCTCTTTCGCGCTACTCCGCTAGCCCTCACATCACCTCCCCTTCTCTTGCGAGTGCTGCCCTCGCCATTGGCCTGCTTCCCGCCCAGAAGGATTTCCACCAGTGTGGTGACGCAGCCTTCGCAGTGAATGGGCCTTTCCATCAAACTCTGCTGCATACACGACCTCTGGGCCATGTTGCCTCCCGTCTCCCGTCTTCCCCACCACACATGAACAACCATCGCAGCAGGATGCAGGTGCCGATTGATTGATTGATTGATTGATTGATTGTGTGGCTGGAGCACAGCGACCACGACGACGGAGGCCCTGGCCCTGTTCTGTTCTGTTCTGTTCGCTCCCCAATCCTTCCCTTGTCCTTAGCTCTCTATGCTCCTAATCGCCGGCGCGCAGCATGGCTTAGTCGATGAGCACGCTCTCCGTAGGTAAGTAGGCAGTAGGCAGGCAGGCAGGTAGGTATGCGGAGGCCCGGAACACAGCCAGACTTGGTGTCGTGAGCAAAAAAAAA
>AJFL01002215.1:0-11869 GCA_000467735.1 Rhytidhysteron rufulum CBS 306.38
GTCAATCCAAAAATATTGCAAGCCGTCTTGTTGTGCCCGTTCTCCACAGAAGCGGATCTTCTCATAGCCAGCCTTATTCTTGCCAGTACCATTTATTAGGTCCTCGAAGGTGACCTCCTCCGCGTCCTTCCCCCACGTATGAGAGAGGACCGCGTAGGGAGGGATTGTATCCTCGCCGACGAAATTGGGGGTAAGACTAAACGTGCCATTGGTACTGCGCTGCAAAAGACGCATCGTTTCTGTCACGGCCTGGCCCACCAGGCCGAAAAGAGGAGCCAACGAGTAACTAAAGTTGCTTGTTGAGTTGTAGGTTCACACTGGAGGCGTTTCCCATGACGAGGGCTGCACTCGTCACAGTTTTATGTGGAGGTTTGATGAGCGCGTGTGGAAGGCTTAACGTGGCAGCCTACTCAGGAAGAGAGTACAGCAACTGGATTATCTATTGAGACACCTTCGTCCTAGCTTATCAAGGTTAGTAAGAGGAGAGGAAAGCGGATCGTTATACTTCACCAAATAATCGCATTAGGATGCGGGCAGCCGCGATAGTGCTGCGAGCTAAGTCTGATGTCCTTTGCTATATTTTTGGTTTAGTGAGGGTGTCTAAGGCCTCGCGCGGGGGTAATGCGGCTGATCGCATAGCCTTAAGATATGAGTGGCAAGGCTGACATGGTTCCAAGCGCGTCGGAATCTTGAAAAACAGCCGACCACCCCTAGCGATGCTAGTAAAGAGGACGGTCAACCCGCTTTAGACAGACACTTGGAGCGAACGGCATGTGATTGTTAGAAGGCAGAGACTGCGTCACGAGGTACAACCAGAAAGCAGGTTTAATCATCATTATGGCTAATGAGTGTGGCTAACCATTTGCTAACTGCTTCAGATCTTCATATTCTAAGTATGCACAGCCATAGGCGTAGGTATTTTCTTGGAACCCGCATGACGAGATCTGATCGATTAGATTAGATTTCTGGTCCCCAGGTTTCGCCGAGGACTTTGCAGTCGTGCATGGGATCATCGGTCGTAGATTGTGCTAAGTCAGATGTAGAGCCTGCGCAGCCAAGGAAACAGTATAGAGGGCCTACAGAGTCTTCGGCATGTAGGCATTTACGAGGCACGCCTTTGGTTGGAGCACGATCATCTTTAAGGCTTCAACCAAATTCTATAGGATCCTCCGAAAGAGTGGGAAGCGAGATAGGCGGACGTACGTGCCACATACTACAGCGAAAGGTAAAGCCATGCGGCCTGCTATTCTATCCGCTAACGGCAAGTCAAGAGGCCGGTCCCTTAGGTGTAAGGCAGACCAGTTAGAGTCAGGGGGCGTGTTTAACTAGAAGCTTGTTATAGAGCTATGTGGCCAAAAATTGTGCGGGCAGATAGAGTTGTGAAGTGTCGACGGCTAGAAACCTTAAAACGCAACGTCAAGGGCACACTAGGCGGTAGGGAGAGGCAGTATCTTAGGGTTCACGCAAGGCTTACTAAGCTTCGATTATGTGATATCAGAGAGCATCCAGATTTAGACGTCCAAATATCTAGAAGACTTGAACATCCTCATTCTCGGTGAAACTGGAGTGGGCAAATCGACATAGATCAACGCCTTTGTCAATTACATGACGTTTCCGTCGCTTGACCATGCCCTCAGCGCAGATCGGCTGTTTTGTCGCGATCCTTTCCGCCTTAACGTTAAAAGACGTTACGGTAATGGAGAAATCGTGTCTATACCTGTGCAAGGTAAAATCTATCCAGACAAGACAAGCCGAAAGAAGAGAAGGGGCGGGAGTGCAAGGAACTCGAAGAGTGAGATCACCGGAACGGAAGGTAATTCTGCCACCCAGAAAACTGTGGTGCACCGTTTCCAGCTGGGCAATCGTTTCATACGTCTCATTGATACCCCTGGGATGGGAGATACGAGAGGAACTTCTCATGACCGAGATAATGTAGCTGACATCCTGAGCGTCCTGCGATAATACTCCAAGCTGCACGGTATCTTAATTCTTCTTAAGCCAAATCAATCTAGGATGGACACAAGATTCAAATTCTGCATTCAGGAGCTTTTTAATAACCTCCATCGAGACGCTACGGAAAATATCGCATTCGGATTCACGAAAAGTCGCGGATCAGATTTCGAGCTAGGAGGAACATCTGACCTTCTTGAAACCTTGATAGGAGGCAAAGGCATCGATATATCCCTTCAATTTTCGACATGTTGAGAATGTGAGCGGAGGAGATGGTGAGGTTAGGTTATGGTTTGGTACCGACGATGACGATGCAGGTGCAGGTGCAATGCGATTTCCCTTGAGACACGCACGTGCCCTTCGCTTAATTAAGCTTGTCTAATTCGGGATAAGGGTTCATCAGGCCTCCGATCAGCTCCCCAGAACACAAAATAGCATTGCATCGTGTAAAAAAGTGCAAAAAATCAGGAAAAAGATAGATTGTACCGAGCGGGACTCGAACCCGCGCCTGAAACAGACTATCGAAGATGGGAAACTTCAATTCTACCCATAAACTATCGGTGTAGCTTGGGTGATTTAGTAACGAGCTAAAGATATTAAATATATATATACGTAAATTTCAACGCTTAAATGAACAAGTACAGTATAAACTACATGAGCAGACTTTGACAGCAATAGCAGAAGGGTTTGTTGGGTTAAAATTACAACGAACTTCAGGCACAGTTACTTCGGAAATCGAAGACCCGAATGATATCAGTAGCCATATGGCCAATATCCAAACAGAAATGAAGCAGATAACCAAGCACGTTCCACAATTGTGGATCAGATCCGGAATGGACGGTGCTGTAGACGCAGCTCTAAAGGGACTTGCTCATATACTCGTCGGGCCAACTTCAACGTCCACGATAACCGAAGATCGAACTTCGGAGCACGAACACGGTCGAAGCATGAAGCCAGCGGATTTAGACGTTGAAAAGGGGCTTGTAAATCAACCCCATGTTCGTCCGAGCAGCGGATCACCAAACCGGCGAACTGAGCACCTTGGGCCAGAAATGTTCCATGGAAGCTACGCCTCAATCGATAATTCAATACTTGGCACCATATACCTCCACACACGGAAGTTCTACATTGATGAGCCATGGTCGAATTCGGACAGTGACGGAGAGGCGACTAAGGAGCCACCGAAACGATTAGAAATAGAAACACAATTCACCTTCTTCCCAGCGCGGTGGCTCATTTGGTGGGGCTTCAAGTACAGCGTGCATGTAGTTCTTTCTAGAGCGGGCCGAACTTGGAGGGACTCTCTCCGTACATTCCAGGCTATCCCCGACGATGCCTTAATATTTGATTTTTGCAGGCAAAGTAATCTACAGGCAGTGAAATCCCTTTTGATGAAGGAACTTGCCTCGCCGTGGGATACAGATTCCAAAGGTTGGAAACCTCTCCACGTAAGAGAATTCCCCTTTGCTCTGACACTATGGTCATTTCGTTTTACTCATGGCATTATATAGTTTGCGGCTTGGCGATGCGATATACCTCTGATTAAACTACTCAAACGCACTGACACAGATCTCATAGCACAAACTTTTGATTTCCTAAATGGAAATTATGAACATTGGTAAGCACTCTCAGCACAGCTGAATGATCTTATTCTAAAGCTTACACGACACAGTTCGGCTTTGGTCACGGCAGCAACAATCACCAGTGGGTATTCAGTGCCACCACGGCAACGAATTGAAGCTCTCCGCCTCCTATCAGAAGATCTAGACTTTTCCGATCACGAAGGAGAAGCTTGAAAAATGGTTCTGGTTTTATTGGAGCGCGAGCGAGCATCGACAGGACTGTCTCTGACTACAGAAGCTTCACAATGGCTCCTAGACACCGTACTTACCGATCTCCGGGATAGACATTCTAGGCAATTGATTTCATGGCTATTTCTGTTTGCTCTTGAGACTCCTGAGCTTACAGAACGAGTGCTGAACTTGAGCCACAATATGGTTCATGCTAGCGTTGTCGACGGAGGCTTCACCCCCATACATGGTAAAATTGCAGAGAACTTCCCATCTTCAGTGATGCCCGGAATAAAATGCTTCTTAAAAAGGGAGCTGACCCGCATCTTGTTGGTAGAACGTTCTCGGCATTTGGGGGGTGATAATTCCGAAAGAATGGAAACGCCTACATACCTAGCCATGCGCCGATAAATGTCATTTCACCGCTGGAGACAAATCATTCAAGACATGCATTACGGCATGAAGGAGTTCGTTGCAGAGGAGATGCAGCGCGCACCATTGGTTGCTGCTGGTCGGTCAGAGAAAGCGCTTTCAGCACTGTTCAGTTACGAATATATATATATATTCGAACCCAAAATCATGCCGCTAGATCTTTGCTCTCACTGTGGCAGGGTGGTCTACCATACCTTTGATAAGGACGAAATATGGTGGGAGGAACTTCTCCAACCTTGAAGACAGAGTCTAATCCTGAGATAAATGCTACCCTGCCCGATAATGACACTGAGAGTAACGACGGGATAAAAGGGGACTACAAAAGCTCCAGTTCATCGAGTGATGAAGAGGACCTTTGCTAGAAATGCACTGTCATGCGCGAAACATATGGAGATGACTATAAGCGCGGGTCATTATGAACTTACATCACAGGTAAGAACTAAAGGAGTCTGTACACAAAGCCCAGCAATTTCTCATGCTCCTCTTTGAATTTCGTTCTTCGAAACTGGGATCTACCAAGTCGACATACCGACCTATTTATTACTCCTCTATTTTATACGGTGTTTAGCTCTTTCATACCAATGCTATATGACGATTGCGCTGCCAAGTGACGTTTCTTGTATCAGTCTATTATATTAAACACATCAAATGCAAACACTCCGTACAGGGTACAGAGCACAGAATACAGAGTACATAGATCATAAAAGCCTAGCAAACCCATCCTTAAACTCAAGCTTAGCACATATCCTCCGTGCCTTCTCATGATACACTTCATTACCATATCCTTGCCCCTCATCCCCCTCCCCCTCCTCACCCCCATTCCCCTCACCATACAAAAATAGTAACGGAAGCGGATTATCCCTCCACGGTTGCACGCCCACCCTCCTAGTCTTCCACGCAGTACCCAACCAAGTAACAACAGCAATGAACCAAATATAGATCGGTAGCGCAATCCACGCCCACTGGATACGAACATAAACCACAGGGATATACGTCCTCCCGGTTGTTAAATTCGCTTTAGCCATATCTTTCCCAGCCGCGATATACGGAGCATCTCGGAGGGATTTCGAGATCGCTTTGGCGATGTTGTTCATTGCGCATGAAAGCTTATCTTCAGGGTTGACGCAACTGGTGAATTCGCCGTAGAAAATACTTTGGAGTATATCTCTCGTGGCTCCATGATCGTTTTTGGCAGAGATGAGCGCGTCGTCTTCTCCCGGATAGATACTTCCCGAGAGGAGGTTTGCCACAAAATTTAGTACATAGTCTTTTACGTGGTTCTCTAGCTCGAATTTGGTACCGTTATGCAGACACTTTGTTGGGTTCCAGTCTGACTGCGGAAAATAGTCGCTAGCATGGTCATATTGAAGTGGCCAGAAGTCTAATGAGGTCTCCTGGTAGACTGAACTCTCAACTCTTGCCTGGAAGCTTCTAATACCCATTTCAAGGATGCATTCGGTAGCGAGGAATTTCGGAGCCGTGGTGAGAGAGCTTTGGTATATCTCGCTTCCAGTCATCTTGACTGATTGGAGAACGGTGTTAGAATGGTTTTTGTATATCATTCCATCCACCCTTTCTTGGACATCCATTGCCATTCTGCTTGTGACGTTTCCATCTTCCATATAATATCAGGACTGATGACCCTTCGTCCAATCCGACAGTGTAATTCGTTCCGAGTGTTCGGTTATTGGGCACACAGGTCGTTTGAAGCTCAGAGGTGACATCTGCGCAAAGTGGTCGAGTATCAAGGGTAGCGACTGGATCCTACTCACAGTTTCCAGTGGAACAGTTAAAGAATAGGATGGCCCACGTTTTATCTTGTTCAGTGTTGAGAAGTGAGCTATAAACGTTGCCCTTGAGCCTGAAGTCCCCCAACACCACTGTCGTAGTCAGAAATGTCGTCACCATATGGAGCTGCCTTTCAAAAGTATCCAGGCACCCCTTCCATCATACCTCTAAGCTAATAGGGGGTTAAGGCTCTCCGCATTAATAGATAAGGGGCACCCAAAGCTAGTTGCCCAGTGGACTTGACCCTTGTGACAAAGCAGTATTATGGAAGAGGTGTCTGGTTACTTTTAAAAAGCATCTCCGTACTACAGCATAGATTCCACTTACTATGTGAAGTCCGCTGATACTGTCGGTTGGCATATGGATTGTACACGGTTGCATTTGCAAGATACGCTATCATTGAATCATCCACGATAGGCTTTTAGAAATAATGGATGAGGTTCTAGACAAAGGGGTCGAAGCCAACAGCTAAGATGATTCCCAAGCAGCCCATCATGGCAAAGTTCCTGAAACATGGTCAGTATAACTTCTTGAATAGAACTATAAAAAGAACGGAAGCAACTGATGTAGGAGAAATGTTCTTTTCGTTAAAATAAAAGGAAACCCAACCATTTGAGTGTATAGATAAGCTGCCCACTCCCAGCCAACCCCCTACTAGCAGAATCGAAAGTCTTAATATCCAAAAGTGGACGTTTCTTTTCCGCCATCCATACCCACTTCAATTGACTAATCCCCTTGGTGAGCGGTATGAGAACATGTATTTTGGAAGCCGTCCCCAGCCATGATATCAACGCGTTTAGCTGTATCTTATCCCAATCCGGTTGTTGTTCATCGTCGTACTTAAAGAGAACGAGAACAATACCAGCGAAGGCAATAGCTGATCCGACCAGTGCAATGAGTTCTAAGGCCCACCAGTCTTAGAAGGAGTCAAACCACGGTAGGGTTTTGGTATCAAGGGGTTTTCGAGCTATGTTGTTTTCTGGGGTAGTTTGCCGGCCGATCTCGGATGTACTTGATGGTGGTACAGTTTTCTCTTGTGGTATATGTTGCTCCGTGGAGGGAGAGGGGGTTTTTCGTTCTATTCCTCGCAGCGGCCATTCACGATCGTTTTCAAATTCCTGAGTGTGGATCTCCTCATAGCGGTATGGTGGTGCGGACTCCATACTTGATCACAGTAGTCAAAATCGGAAAATTCCGAGTGAACCGGCCATAACGTTCTCTAAATAATTCCATCAAGGCAGTTTTTGTGGCTGATGAAAATAGAAGACTTCAGAGTACTTGGCCCCCAAATTGCCACACCCAACGAGCAGGATACCTACATAGTACACGCGAGCTCTAGAGCGGCGCCAAGCCCGGAGGAATGATCACGATCTGGCGGTTATGCAAAGCTGGCCTATCGGTTGGAAGGGTGAAACCTAGGGTGGAGTTGTTGAATCCTTATTACTTAAACTACTGTGAATGGTTAGTCTTGGCGGCTGCGCCTTGCGCTCTTCCACGAAGCACGCGGCTTGCAGGTAGTAAGCACACACATCCATGGACAAC
Organism: Rhytidhysteron rufulum CBS 306.38; assembly: GCA_000467735.1. NCBI lineage: Eukaryota > Fungi > Ascomycota > Dothideomycetes > Hysteriales > Hysteriaceae > Rhytidhysteron > Rhytidhysteron rufulum. Next base: position 7,503 of record AJFL01002215.1, read on the forward strand.
CCAAAGGAGCTCGTGTTCATTGACACAAACCCGCAATAACGCGATGCGGCTTCAACGTGTAGAGCAAAGCTCGACTTAGGTAGACTAAAAGGTTTATGTGCTCTCTCCAAGGTATAGAGTAAAGAGATAAACGCTACTCACCATTAAGAAGTGTGCTCTCTCTGGAGTACTTCGCATGGGAGGTAGAATGGAGTAGTCCCGTGCATCGATAAAAGCAAACTCCTTCGGATCGCACAAGAAAACATCCATAAATCGCTAGTAGTGATGTAGTACGAAAGTATTCCTCTTCTTTTCAGTGAGGGGATGTGTTCCAGATTGGGAAGAAAAACGAGGCAAACGCAGCACTGTATATTAGTTCTATCCGCTATCCAAATCAACAGACGAAAATCACGCTGAAAGGAAGATTTTGCGGCCAAAAAAAAGTTACGTTGGATATCAAAGCACACAGATAGGAGATCGCACACGCTCTACAAGCGCAAGGAAAGCATAGAAACACAAAGGAAAATATCAACGGCCAAACGCAAGGAGTGATGAAGACCGGATCAAAACAAATATAACCCACCCATCCAAAATACCCTTCCATTCAAGAGGGTCCCTTCCCCCAAGAAGCCCCATTAAAAACGCCCCTTTCCAACCCCTCCCCGAACAAACAAAACCTCGACGCATCACAATCGAGTCCATCATCTTCGTTCCACCCTCATACTTTTTTTCCTGACTAAGAAAACGAAACAAACTTCGGGTCTCTCGGCAAGCCGTCCGGTCCGATGTTGTTCTTCTTAAATCGATCCTGCATGTAGATTCGCCTCGCTTCATCGAAGTTGACACCCCGCCTCTTCATGATTGCTTGGACCTCCCTCTTCCCCTGCTCGTCGAGTCCTTGTCTCGAATCGCCGGCCTCGATATTCGCGTTCAAGTCAAATGCGCTGGAGGAGAACCCGGCTTCAAGGTCATCGCGGAAGGAGCTGGGAAGGCGCTGATAGATGGGTCCAGGTATAGGGAGATAGGGAAGCCAGTAGTGACGGGCGAAGTAGGCGGCTATGGTGAGGGGTTAGCGGGGTATGTACGGAGTAGGGAAATAAAGAGTTGTAGTAGAACATACCTGTCGCGAGGACGAGCACCGCGAAGGATAGAGAGTAGAGTAGGTAGCTCATGTTGAAAAGTGAGGTTGCGCGGGTTCCGGCGGAATGGGATACGGAGTATATGAGAGATGTGGTTTGAATGAGCGACAGTCGTTGATAGGAGAACAAAAGGAAAATATTGAATAGGAGATTCGGTGGTTAAGGAAGTCCTCGCTTTCTTGTTGTTGTTAGCAGTGAAGCTGAGGCACGCGGTTGGCGTCAAGTCATGATAGATGATGGTGAAGGCGGAAGTGTCTCGAAAGTCTGACCCCCGGATCATCCAGTCAGGCATACGAAGCAGTTGCGTTGTCGTCAGCTGGGGGCACGTGCACGCGGAACAACCTTGCTCCCTGCTCCGTAAGGCTAGCACAGAATAGGCACAGCAGACGACACCCACAATCGACAAGTTTGGTCGAACGTCAATCCAACCGCTGTGTACTAGACAATTACTGCAACAATGGCATCTAACATCTCATACGACCTTGTTTGGGAGATTACCCGTGAGTCTCCTCCTCCTGGATCCCTGCGTTTATGAAGCCATGCGCATTTTTCGCCAGTCCAAAGCTGATATCAATTTCGTTAAAAGGCGGACACAGCGCTACCCTCGTCAAGAGGAAGGCTGCCGGTGGTGTTCAGTTCTCGCGCGACCCCTTGAACTTGAAGAACCAGCACTCCCGCAAGGTACGAGCCAGTCGTTGTATTTTGGAAGACAATTGCTAATTTTGGTGCAGTATGAGGGTTTGACCAACGAGAAGGTACTTTGAGCCTCACCGAACCGAATATCGCGGTATTCAAAGATTCATACTTATGATCATGGAACTAGGCTATTGGTGTTCAGCCAGCTGAGAATGGCGGCGTGACCCTCCTCGTCAAGAAGGCCGGCAAGGCCAACCAGCCCAAGTCTGCTGTCCAAACCACCACATTCCCTGCCAGCAGGTCAACACGAAAGTACGTCACCTATCGGACATCCTTCCCTATACCCCACTGTTAGAGGATCTAGAGAAAAAATAGCGAGGAAAATGAGACAGAATGATTTTGAAGGACAAAAATGCTAAATCTTCCCACCAACAGGACCTACTCCGGTATCGTCAACAGCACCACCAAGCGCAGCTACCGCCCCGACCTCCGCGCCGACGCCATTGCCCGCGCCTCCGCTATCCGCAAGAGCCAGAAGCCCGTCAAGGAAAGCAAGCCCGCCAAGCCAAGGGGTGCTAAGGCCAAGGCCGCCGCTCAGGCATAGAGGAATTGAAATGTATAAGGTTATTGCATTAAAAGGGTGAATAGCATGTTCTCAAATTCATGAGCAATCCCCGATTTATTTTGCTCGAATTATCGGCTGGGATGATTTGGCGCTCGGGTGACGGCTATGTTTACTACAACAAGAATCAATTTCTGTGCAAACTAATGGTTTCTGAAACTTATTCTGGTGAATCCATCTAATCTGTATATTCATATTCCCATGCCGGATTTACCACCCGCAATCTTCTTGGATCCAGATCTAACAGGACGCTCGAAATATTGCTCAGTTCCGTATCTACCTAGCGACTCATAAGTTAACCCAGACGATCCGGATATCCCTGAAACTATATCCAGCACACCATCACTGAATTCAAACGTCTCTAGATATAGATCACATTCACCCGTAAAATCCATAAAGCCCAAATTTCAGTATCATATCAAACGCTCCACCCATCATAACCAAACATCCACTCAGTCCTCCCAATACCCAGTCCTGCCTTCCTATCCCCCTTTCCTTTCCTTTCCTTATCTCTCCTCCCCCCTTTACCGACCCTAACCCTCACAAGCTCACTAACTAGCTCACTCGCCATCAACTCTTTGGGTCCCCTTATCCCACGCCCCCTAGCATCAACCTTAGCGTTACTTCAACCCCAAACACCAAATCCAGATCCATCCCCACCCCAATTACATTATGCAACATCCCAAAGAAACCACCTTCTTAAACCCATCTCCTCTACAATCCCTCCTCTACCGCCAAGCTCAAAAATAAAAAGGCCACCTACTTCAAATCTAGACCTACCTCTATCAAACTGTAATTAGGATATGAAATGCTAAGATTGGGAGAGAGAAGTTTAAAACATTAGAAGCGTTTTATTCTGAGATGGTAGAAAAAGAGGAGAAATAAAGATTTTATATCATTGAAACTGAACCCTTTATAAAGCCTACTTGATATAATCCAAATATTTACTTTTCTGACTAGCTTGTCTCCTTTGGACTTTATGTAGAAGGAGGATAGTAGATTACTACAATGACCACATCTTTTGGCCTTTGTATAACCGGATTTATATGTTGACAGCATTCATACACGACTTGTCCTTCCAAACCTAAACCCTGATCAAAAGATCCCCAAAGTATCCAATAAACCCCTTTCCATCTCTTCCTCAATCTAGTTATTTTATAACCCTGCTTACACTCATTGAATCATATTCAACCCAAGTCGAATGCATCATTACTTATACACCACCAAATCCCCACCATCATCAAAAAGAAAACAATTATCACTTTAAAAATACCTTCCCGTTAGATTAGAATATATACGATACGATGCAGGGGCACACATATACAACACAATACTTTTCACAAAAAAGGCAAGCAAGCAATAGCAAAACCAAGTAACCAAAGTCAAAAAAAGAATCCACAAAGAATCCTCACAGAATAAATATCATAAAACCCTAATTTAAAATCCATACGGAACAGAACCCGAATCCAGTAACAAGGATGGCTTGAAGAAAGGAATGTAATCCATCCATCCCGATAAAAAAAAAAGCAAGGTAAAAAGGCAAAATACTCCGTCGTGGATTAGAAAGGCTTCTTGGATGAACCCTTCATACACGAATCTTTCTTCCCATTTCAGCCCATCAGTCGTGTATACAGTAATCGGAGTTTAAAAAGAAACTAAGGAAGGCATTAAAAACCATAAAAGGGTTGAAAACCATCCCGAATCCGAGAAAACCGTAAACATGTATGGGGGAAAGGGCAGAGATGAAGCAAAAAAGACACCAACACCAGAGAAACCCAGGAAGATGGATGCGCCGAGGATAAAAACAAAGTTTTATCCAGTTGACCTATCCTATCCCGCTTATCCAGTCTAGTGTTCGCAAACATTGCCTCGTATGCCTCTGAAACATAAAGACAGAAACACACAAAATATCCCAGAAAAAACGCCATGTGTTGGGGGGTTGGGGGAACCTGTACCAGAGCAGTCGCAAAAAAAAAAAAAAAAAAAAAAAA
>AJFL01002217.1:0-20423 GCA_000467735.1 Rhytidhysteron rufulum CBS 306.38
AAAAACAGCCAACCTGCGCCGGCTCCTTCTTCCACCCCTCAACAAACACCTGCCACATCTCCGTCACACCCCCCCTAAACACCACCCTCCTAAACAGCACCACCCTAACCTGCCCCCTCGGCTCCGAAACCAGCTACCTTGGCGAAGTGCGCCCACGATCAAACTTCACCTCTCTAACCGCATTGGTCGTATCCAACGGTCCCTGCGGTCGCTGGAGCTACAACCCCTTCGCCGCGGGCGTGGGAGATATCAGTTTCAGTCTCGGTGCTACGGGGGAATTGATTGGACTTGCGACGGCGACGGAGGTGGTTGGGTTGAGTGGGAGTGCGGTTGCTAGTGATGGGTTGAGTGTTGTTACTGTTACGGGGACGGGGGGTGTGGATGTTGTTGTTGCGGGTGTGCCTACTAGTGCGGTGACGACGGCGACGACGTCGGACTTGGCGGGGTTGATTGGGTATAAGCGGAGGTGGGTTTTGTGAGGATGATGATGATGGCTCGTGATGGAATCGTTTCACTCTACTAGGAGTGGGATGTTGGAAAGGTAGGTTGGGTTTTGTGGGAGGAATGGGGTGGGTGCTTGGATGGGGGATTGGAGATGGATGGATATATGGTATACATGGATGAGGGGTGAGGGATGACTGTCATGTAGTGCGATTTTGTCATTCATTTTCTCTTCTTTTCTCTCTTTAGAACCCATGTCGCTCGTTTGAATATTTATGGGTTTGGTTTTTTGTTGGGTTTAGATTAGCTTTTGTATGAATATACGGTCTATATTGGATTATTGTGTTATCTGCTTGTGACTTGATGTGGCAATGTGAGAGGTGTTGAGAAAACGTTGGGTTGGATCTGTGAGTTATTGTGGATTATTGAAGTATCAAATGAGAAGCTTTAAGGGTTAGAGAGGCTTGAAAAGGGATAAGTGTGGTTAGTTTGCTATCAATCTTCCACTAATGTAGGAAAAGCCATCTACAGAAAACTATCTGAAAGCCATTCTTGGTCCTGGTAAACTAGATATGATTTAGATTGATGAGAACATGCTTGGAATAATCCTTTAGAAAACCTACCCGAACAACATCAAAATGTGATCCATAATAAATCCTTCTCCCGTGTAGTAGAATTTTTCAAAACTCCCTGTAAACGCCTGTAATTCAAGCCTTTCTATCGTGAGTAAAAGAAACCGAAAGATACAGGGTATCATCATAATACAACCTCAACTCATTGCGCAAGGCAGTCTTTTCTTTTTTCCGTCGGTTTTCTTCGATGTGAATTATCAAAGGACCATTCCATAGGTTAGCGAGTTCTCGAGGCTGCTGCTCGGTTCGTTTCGATCCACCATTTTCATTCCGATCCCTTAATAGCCGATGGACAGGGAAAGGAATTACTCGTTTGAACAAAGAGAGACAAAGGAAGTTCGTGAGATTTTCGCATCGCAGAACATTCCGCATGACCATCAACGATTCCAGAGCATATTGGCATCTTATAGTACCATACCGCCATCTAATCTCCGCTAGAACATCCACGGCATCCACAAAGTACGCACTGGATATCTTGTCCTTCCTTCAGCTGATCTCTGGGCACGCGACAGATGCAGGTCGAACGGAAATTGGTTTCCTTGGTCTGGATGCACCGGAGACAACAGAGCTTCTCGTAGCCTTGCTTCTTCCATTTCGCGATCAGGGCAGCGTCTGCATAGTTATTCTTCAGCAGCCAGTCATAGAGCTGTTTCGAAATAGCGTCTTTCTCATAGTAAAGATCGTAGATGTATCGCGATCCTATTTCCCATTTCCTATTAGTACTTATGTCTCGTATTTGGGAGAATGCGGCTTATTGCGCGAGAAGGGTTAGAGCTACTTACGTTGATGGGAAATCTGGAAGATAGGCCAAGTAGTTTCGTATTTCTTTTTGCCATCATGGGGCGCGTTCTGGGCATCTTTCATTTGGTTTGCGAACTCTAGAAGCGTATCCTCGATATCGTCGAAGCCATCTGGCGGAGGTTTCTTGTTGCGGCTACCGGCAGAGCGGATGGGAGGCATATTGTAGCTTTGATCTCGAGACCGTCTCCTCAGTGTGTGTTTGCGCGGTCGTCTCGAGGTCGCGATTTGGTAGAAGGGAGCGAGTGTAGTTGAAGTTGCGGGCAAGGTTGAAGGCGAAAGTTGTGGTTGTAGATGATGGACATTATTAAAGTTTGGCCTGCTCCGAAAGAACCATATCATGTGCCAATGACATAAGGCCCACTCCGAAGTTATTGCGAACACCCGAACTTCAACTCAGCCCACGTCCTAGGAGCCGCATCGTTACGGCTTGTTGAAGCTTCGGATATCTACACCATGACCATCAATCCCACTTACCTTGCGCAGAGGACGCGCTCCTGTGAGTACTCCGCCAAGTTAGCACTTCCAGTCAGAACTGACATTCTCATAGCGGTCAATTGGGCCGATGCCAAACGCCGGGTTCTCCACTCCTACCGTGATTGGATTCGAGCTGTAAGCTTCTCCGGGCTGTCGATGGTGTATGTAGGGCTTTGGAAACTTATATGTAGCAATACAGGCCCCGGAAATCCAGCAGATGTACCAACTCAATCTCCCCGTATCCACACTCCGAACAAAGATGAGGCAGGAATTCGAGCGACACCGTTATGTGAACCAGTTGAAGACGATGGATGTTTTGTTGTTCAATTCACACCAAGAGTTCCAGGTACGAATATACATACTTTCACGACCGAATTAATGGAAGGCGGGGTTGGACTAATACTTGGATTTAGGAAACTCTCAATTTCTGGAAGCAGCTCACGCATGTGCTCAAGTACTTCCGTGCGGAGGAAGAACCCAAGGCCAGGTTGCCTTCAAACTTCATCAACGGATTCTTGGAGGTGAGTCTATGTCACGGGGTCATCGTAGAGAGTACATTTGAATTAACGTGGTTTCATTTAGGGTCGAAACTGAGGGTGATGCAGTCCCTAGATCAGCAGAAAACCCCCTGTATATATACAAATACCAATTCCCAATTTTCCTTTTCTCCAGTGCGCCGATTCCCATAATGATACTTGCAATGCTTGAAAATGCGCGACCTCTACACTGACGGTTTAGGCTGAAGCAGTTTGAGGGTTGCTTGAGCGATACTCATCCCTAGCAACAGTGAACTTGTCAAGAACGACATCGCAAAGCTCCATTAGATCATTTAGGCCCTTCTCTAATACGTCGTAGACATTGGCATCGTCTGATTAAGTAAGCATATGTAGAAGTAGATTGGCGAACAGAACGTACCATAAGTCTGGATACGCAGATTCATTTTCGTCTCCGATGGATGAGGAATAGAATATCCGCAGAATTCGACATCAGGGCTGTTCATATTAGCTTGCTTTCTCATTAAATCTAAGCGCAAACATGAGCTTACTTTTTCATAATGATATATCGTAACGCGTTTCCCAAAGTATGATCTTCTTTATCAAACTGAAACGAAGCAGCATGATCGGTAGCCCCCGGAAGCTATAACCCATTAATTTATTACCTCAAAGCACATAAGCACATGGCAAGCCATCTAATATCGACCTACCACTCTAATTTTCTCCGTCTCATCTTCAAACTCCTCTTCAGCCTCGATCCCACCATTCTGAGGCGCATCCTCCATAGGAACATCTTCGTTTTGCACAAGTCCAGGCATCTTGAATGGATATATTTGATTAAAAGTTGTCGTTCGGAAGGATGGTGACGGAAAAAGGTTCAAAAAAGTTCAAAAGTCTCGGCATCAAAATTTCGGAAGAGATCACGGACCAATAGGAGCGCGCTTGTTATCTAATCAATCAGCCCTGCAGAAACAGGCCTAGACTCCCCCACATCAACTTGCTTTAACTTTGGTTTCCATTTAATCACTGAACCTTACTTTTTCGCAGTTGAACCCGAGAATTTCGACTAAGATTTTATTCTAGGATCATCGATCACCACAATATCCCAGATATGTAGTGCTTCCATAAATCGCGATACCAACGAAACTAGGATCCAGCTTTCTCTTAATGTCAACAGCGGAGAATTAGAACCATATGATGGCGAAGTACGCGGGGTGTTAGGGAAAATGTGGTATTTACGTTAGGTTGTGAATAGACGGGTGGGATGTACCTATGGTATCTGTTAGGTAAACATGACTTTATGAGACGAGGAAAATGTTTCCGGATTCTGATTTCGAAATACTTAATTTTCTCTAGAAAAGAGTGCAATGCTAACTCGAAACTTTGCCTAGTATAATCAGCACGATCCAAAGATCGATTCCAACCATAAGACAACTCCAGCAACGGATACAGTTCTTGGCCATTAATTTTGAATCCAAGCAAGCTATTCACATCAATAAATCAAAGCAATTCTCCAATTCAACGGACATCTTCAGCACTCATTACCAACCTTTCTCCGTCAGCGAGGAAGTTAATCATTAAATAAATAAAGCCCCCCCCCCGGGAGCATAAGAGGTAGAAATCTGCTCACTACTATATCCCAATGCGCCATACCAATTACAATACATGCCACGAATATATAGCAGTCTGGCCCTCGTATCTCTTCTCTTTACCAAATTATGCGGTAAAGATCAAGAGAATATCCAAAACCCAAACCCACTGAAACGCCCACATTCCTATTTCAAACCGGTTTACAAGGTCCCTGAGGCGTCATAGCAGGCGCTTGTGTACCACGTTGCGAATTCAGTTCATAATAACGCTGTTCCTTGAATGCCGGTAACTCGTGATGGGCTTCTACCCCGCCACCACTACTCATTCCTGTCTCTGTAATCGCGGCGGTTGGCTTCTGATTTTGCTTCCCTCGTCGTAGGAAGAAGAGGCCTAGGCCTAGGAGGGCGATAACCGCGACGGCTGCGCCGACACCGATACCAGCTTTGGCACCGGTGCTGAGACCTTCTGAATTTGGAGCAAAGGAAGGTGTCAAAGATATCGAAGTAGTTGGTTCTGACGTGCTGGTAGTTGTAAGCGCGGGTCTATCTGAGGACTTCCAGTTGAGTTGGAATAGAGGCGCATAGAGAGAAAATGTGAGGGTTGTCTCGGTTGAGCGTGTTGTTGGAACATGGAGAAGCGTGCTAACAGAGAGTCCAGACTGGCATTGTACGACGGTAATCATGGTCCGGGTAGCGTAGGACAGGCATGTCTGGTGACCATTACCTATATAGGAACAGGAATATCCCCTATGTAAGAGTTGGATATAAGTATGTAACTAGAGAGACCCGGCAGACGTACGTTGGACAACACCCAATAGCAGTCTCTCCAACTTCAAGAGGAAATTGAAAGTTACCATCAACTGGCCCGGACGTAGCAATGGATAATGAAGAGGTATCATCGCCTGCTTGTGACACAGCTGTACATGCGGTCCGATACCCAACCGGGCATTCAATACCAGGAGAATAGTATCCCCAACTATATAAAGCTGGTGTAATAGTTGTTCCAGTCGCGGGAGGGTAACATTCGGCGCGGTCCATGGCTTTGCTATCGCTGTAACAAGTCTGAGCCATCCAGCCATAGTCGCAAGTTGTACAGCCTAAAACAGTTTGGAAACAATCCGGTGGAAGAGTGAAGGTAGTTGTTAAAGGGCCAATGTTGGTGCCGGTTGTGCTCGACATGGTCTCGAGGTCACTGCAAGTGAAAAGGGTGTAAATTTGAATGCGTAGAGAAGAAGTTGAAGGTCTTGGTGCTGAAAGTGGGCGTAAAGATTGTTAAAGTAGAATCCCTGACGGCGGGCCTAAATCACCTTTGAAGGATTTACAAGACCTGCTCCTGCTTGGCATCTCGTGAAAAGCAAATGCTCTAGGCCTTGTCTACTTTAACGATTGAAGTGGCTTTTTGCCTCCTGCAATCCTTCGTATTGCTGACAGAATGCCCTCTTCTTTACTATATAGGAATGGAATACACTTCCATGCTTGGATTAGTGAATGCGGATGGATATGTTATTGTTTACTTTCTCCAAATAACTTATCCTCCAAAAGTTATTGTTTACTTCTATATCCTTTAGATAGCTTATTCCGCGTTAAGAGCGCTTGAACCCATGGCTCCTTCCTATACAATTATAATAGCATTGCCTAATTCCTACATGGGCGGTCAGAGAGGGTGGGAATTAGGCAATGTCCGCACAGATCCCTATGGCGTACGCCATTGTGTGACACCTACATAGGTAGGTAATGGCATCCGAGGGTGGCTATTATTGCCAGTGCCTTTGCAGGTTTAGGCAACAAATAATATGTGGAAAACAACAGCCTTTGTGTAATTAACTTCTCTCAAATCAAATGGCGCACGCCACTGGGTACGAGAATGGCATTCAACACCGTCTACGAGTTTGAAAGGTCGTGAGTGGTTCAGAGAGGCGGCCAAGAAATGCATTGTGATCAAGCCCCAAACCAGCCCTTGACCCTTCTCGGCTAGAGTAATTGCAATGATTGATTCAAATGTATGTAAGTATCCCTTTATGTCGATTTTCTTGCACTTTTAGATCCCGCGCACTACTACGGTCATTCAGGCCTTAGCAAAATCAATTTAGTACGAGTTTACACAATTTTATACCTTTCGGCCGTATTCTTACACAGTAGACTAGAATTATAGCCATGATAAAGCGCTACGTAGGCCTTAAGATGCTCGAGTATATTGCAATCGACACACGAGGGGATGAACTGTGTCTTCTGAGTCCGAGTATGTAGATAGGGCATGCAGCCAAGGAGATCGGTGGCTGTATGTGGGCATCTCCTTTTCCCCTAGGGATGTCTCACCGGACCTGACCCAGAAAAATGTCATGCGAAGTTTGGAGAAGTTGCACCGAAACCGAGAGCAGGTTCATTTGGATGCAGGACTGGATGGATTTTGAGTTGGACTGCAAGAATATCAGAATAATGATGGATTGTGGTGAATATGATAGGTGATAGGATCTTCTTGTCAGGGTTTAGACAAGCACAAGCACAAACCTTTCGTTTTACACCGCTAACTTGGTTTAGCTGCTTTCCGCAAGCACGGTTCAATAGCGAACAATACCAAGGTTATTAGTCAACCGGGATAGTTACAACGTTAACTTCAACTTCAACTTTCAACCTTTTACTCTCCATCCACATCCTACTCATGTATTCAACTTCCATGTCAACAACCACTTATCATGTCGAAAGATTTGTTGTTTGAGAACCACGCGAAGGCATTGTTGCCAACCTATTATTGAACCTGACAACGATACAAGCCATCTAAAAAGCAAACCCTAGAATATCGCTGTTAGGTTATAAAAGTAACAAGTACCTTGGACGTGTACGCGCATCATGACTCACTCTTGGAAAATAACTTCAACACTCCATGAAAGCGAATGCGCAAGTATACGCACAATGGTTCTGGATCCTCCTGTCTCCATCGGTACTTTCACTTGCTTAACCTGGGATACCATTCCAGATATCTCGTTCCACAAAACTGTCTTCACACACTTTCCTACTTGAAGCATATCTATATCATGGATATCTTCCTTGTCAAATTCGATTTCAGTCCACGTGGTTCCGTTTAGGTTTGTCAAACCAAACATTCTTCTGTCCGCCTGCCCATCACGTTGTGTTGTGGGGTCTGTCACCATATTTGTCATGGTTGTAGAATCATTCCTGAACCTTGGAAATAGGTATGATCATACTCGCTTTGTTCTATGCCGAAAAAGTAAGTTTTCAAGCAACATGGAGAGTTATGAATCCTGTTCAGTTTAAGCTAACATCTGGTCTTAGAGTGATACAAGTCCTACGAAATATCCCGAAGCGATGTCTTCCAAAGGAACCTTTTTCTCTTCAGTCATGGTAACGAGGCGAATTGGACCGTGCGAGTCCATGAAGCGCGAAAGCAATGCAACTGTCTTACAAATGGAAATCGAGTGCCTGCCAAAAGGAAGCGATGATATGAGCTTCTTTGATGCTTTATCAAGGGTGCCTACTTGATATGCATACCCTAGGGTCTTGGTGGTCTTGGTGGAACTGAGTATTAACCAGCAGTAACATCAAGCTTGATAGAGCCGTGAATGTGCGATCCGATCAGCAGGTGACTGTTGTTGCGGCGCCTGTTTTGCTGCCATCTCGCGTGCGCCAAGACGCACTAGTCAACACAAAACCCCCCCTACCCACTCTCTCCCTCCTACAAGCTCCTCCACCGTCAAGAGCTCGCTCCGTTCGTCAACCCCGTCTACGCTTTGCATAGATTTTCCCGAGAGTTCATGGGTCGCCTACTTATACTTCAGCACGACTTTCGTCAACGCATATCATCGATTCATGACGAAACCAGTCTACACTTTGCATAGCTTTTCCAATAGTTGATAAGTCGCGTACTGTACTCCAGCACGATTTAGACTTCAACACGGCTTTCTTCGACATTTTTTCTCGATCCGCGACATCAGTTGTGTCCCACTGTTCAGCACAATGTTGGTCTCCACCTTCTGCCACCTGCCCTTTGCTCTAGGTCTTCTTTGTATACGTCTTTCGTATTCACATCATACTCAGGACCGATTACAAGTGTGAACTACTAGACTGCGAATTTTGTCTCGGAAAATATGAGGAATCGAAGAAACGCCCGTACATCAAGCGTTTGCCTCTAGAGCTTCGGCGAGAGATCTATCGACACCTTCTGTGTATCCAGAGGCCACTACAACTAGTTCATAGCTTTCCAGGAACCGGCAGTTTTGTTACGGATAAGAATGCGCTCTGTCCAGAGGTCCTTCGCGTCGACAAGCAATTTTACGAAGAAGCAATCGATATTCTCTTCAGCCAGAATGACTTCTTCGGCAACGTTGACCACCCCGTCTTGATGTACACTCCCTTGGTCCGGGCATCCAATAACCTGGGCCCCAGCATTGGCCAGGACAACGCACGCAAAATCCGCAACATCCTAACATACTGCGATGACTCTAACATAATCAGCCACCCTGACACAATCTATCGATGGGCGGCTGCCGGAATCAACATCCGGCGATTGAACATGTTTGCTATCGGCTTCAGCAATGAGGCTACGTTGGAGTACAATCTCAAGCTCAATTCGACATGGCTCGTCCGTATGAAGGCGTCAGAGGTCAAGAAACGCGTCTATTCCTGGTTCCCGGAGGAGGCTGGTGAGTGGGTGGAGTCCGATTGGCTTGTGTTCCTGAAGTAGGATGATGGAAATCCTATCTGATGATGATTGTATAATAGACTATTATGGATCTAATACCCTAGTACGAGCCTTCGGGCATGGAACAGGTGTTCTCTTCTTTCGGATACTTTTTCAATCCTCTTTCCTCTGCACCGCTTTCCAGGATCGTGACATTCCTCAACACTGTCATCGATATCCAGCCCTAATTTCCCGAAAGTCCCTTTCACCTACATCACCTCACTTGGCACTTCACTATCCACCTTTGGCACCACCTCACCATCCCCTTGTGCTAAATAATACCCCGGAGATCTGGCTTTGTTCAAGTTGAGCTCCGTACAATGCATTGAAACAAATTCGCTCCATTTGAACAACCTGCCAATAGGTCATCCACCACTACCCAAAATTAGCGCATTCCAGAGAAGCCTTTTGCTACCTTGACAGAATCAGAGGAAGGGAACGTGCAACATAAAGTCCTGCTAAATCTACACGTCAGCTTCATCCATCCTTTAACAGACCCCACCCAAAGTTCTTGTTTCAGATTAAGATTATGCTTGGGAAAGCTTAACCCGGTTAAGCAAGCTAGTGTGACGCGGAGAATCTTAGTCAGATTTGGGTTATGCATTGTTAGAATTAAGACAGGATAGAATACCAAAATGAAGATGGGTGCTATTGGTATCAAATGTGTGTTTTTAAGATGGGGTTTGAACTTGGTTCAAGAGAGTGAAATCCGACTTGGATGGGTAGGATAGAGAAATTGCATATCCCTATTAGACTAATTTCAGTTGCGACCGTTAGAAAATATCTCATACAAACATTTCACGGATTTCCGATCCTTGGAATCCTGATCTTCTTGGCTGACATGGCGCATTTGACGTGAGGGCATGAGGAGAGAGTGCCTCGTTTCAACACCGTCCGTCCTATGTATGTACACGATTCAAAACGAGCCTGATCAGCAGCGATGGAACGAACTACTAGCTTATCAATGGTGGATTTCAATGAGTAAGCAAAGTTACACAGCTAGGCTAAAGATACATTTGGCCATTTTCGATGGGGGCAGTGTAACTCAAGGCAGCCGTCGTGAGGGAAAGGGAATTCCAAGCCACGCTCGGTATTACATCTTACTGGTTAGGTGGGGAAGCCTCACGGCGTCTTGGTCAGATTATGAGCGTCAGGGAGGGTTATCATAGTATATATATGCTGACAGGATCACCCCAAGTTTGATCCTCTGAATGAAAGGAGGAAATATTCGACTGCGAGAGAGAGAGAGAGAGAGAGACCATGGCATTTGATTTGAAGGAACCACTTGATCTCGACGATACCGATACCAAGGGCGAAGAGAATCCCCTGCCTATCCATTCGCAACATCCGCATCACCAAGCGACGCATACCCCAGCCCATCTGCAAAGAATCCGATCTGGCCTCATCGTAGCAATCCTACTCACTCTCGCCTTCATCATCGCCCTGCTCAATCTACACATCAACAATTCCAACCGCCTGTGTTCCATCTCTCCCTCGCTGATCTCGCTCGCACGCACCCTCCCTCAAGCACTCTACATCGGACTCCCCACGGGTATCGTCTTCCTGATCACAATCCCGTTCCTGGCGACCAAAGAAACATCGGGGATTGCGCAGTGTTTGGCGCTGCTCCTGTACCTGGTTGGGGCTGTTGCTGGGGCGGGATTTTGGGCCCTGGCTGAGCTAGACCGCGATAGGGTTAGCTGTGGGTTTAGATAACGATCCGCCGCGCCTTATGACTCCAGTTTTTCTGACAACGGGATCTTGGTGAACTGGGTGCGAGGTCGGCTTGCTGAGTATAAATCGTCGAGCTGCTAATTGCTGAGCTGTGCTGAGTGCAATTGGACGCTGTCGTTGGGTTTCGACTGGTTGTTACGGGTCACGAGGTCAGAATGCTAGGTGTGTATATTGCGATTTGGTTTTAATTGATGCTTGCTTGTTTGTCGTTGTTCTGTACTACATTTCATGTTCGTCATCGTGGGCTTCCTCGCTCTGAAGCTCCACAACCAGCTCTTCTGGTTTGCCAATGGCACTCCATGCAACGGATTCTTCATGGATAGATCGCTAACTAGCCACCACAGCAACAATGTCCCTCAAAACTTATCAGCCCGCCCGCCTCGTCTCCTCCCTCTCCCGTCAAATCCGCCATTATGCGGCACCAGGCGAGGGCAGCATCCCATCGTCCAAGAAGAAATATGTCCCTACAAGCGGAACATACCCCCTCGGTTTTCGCGCTGGCTCAGCCCACGTCGGCGTCAAGGCCTCCAATACGCGGTTCGACGATCTCGCTCTCATTGCCTCCGACTACCCATGCTCGGGCGCGGCTGTCTTTACGAAGAATAAGTTCCAGGCGGCACCGGTGACGGTTACAAGGGATATGCTGAAGCGAAGGGGAGGAGATGGTGTTAGAGCTGTTATTGTGAATAGTGGTTGCGCCAATGCCGTGACGGGTAGAGGCGGAATTGAAGATGCGGTAACGATGGGAGAGCAGACGGATAGGTGTTTCGAGGAGAATGGGGAGGGCGAGAGTGATGGAAATGGAAGCAGGACATTGGTAATGAGTACTGGAGTAATTGGACAAAGGTAATGCTCCCACCATCTTTCAACCCCAATATCCCCAGAACCCAAAGCTAACCCAACCCACCACCAGACTACCCATCCAAAAAATCACCTCCAAGATCCCAACCGCCTACTACAACCTCGGCGGCACCCACGACCACTGGCTCTCCGCCGCCCGCGCAATCTGCACCACAGATACCTTTCCCAAGCTCATCTCCCGGCCCTTCAACCTCCCCTCCAACCCCTCCACCACATACCACCTCGCCGGCATGACCAAAGGCGCCGGAATGATCCACCCCAACATGGCCACCCTCTTAGGCATCATCTGCACCGACGCCCCCATCGCCGCAAACCCCCTGCAAACCCTCCTCGGCTCCGCGATCAAGAAGTCCTTCAACAGCATCAGCATCGACGGCGACACAAGCACCAACGACACGGTTGCCCTCCTCGCCAACGGCGCCGCGGGCGGTGAAACCATCTCTAGCGAATCCTCCGCCGATTACGCAGCCATGCAACAAACGCTCACGACCTTCGCGGCGGACCTTGCCAAACTGGTCGTCAGGGACGGCGAAGGCGCCACCAAATTCGTCACCATCCGCGTCACGGGCGCCACCAGTTACGCCGACGCGCACAAAGTCGCATCCACAATCGCACGCAGCCCCCTCGTCAAAACAGCACTCTACGGCAAAGACGCAAATTGGGGTCGCATCCTCTGCGCCACGGGCTACGCTGAGAACGTCGAGTCCGTGGTCCCGGAGCAGACGAGCGTGAGTTTCATCCCTAGTGATGGGAGTCCGGAGTTGAAGTTGCTTGTTAAGGGGGAGCCGGAGAAGGTGGATGAGGTGCGTGCGGGGAAGATATTGGAAAGTGAGGATTTGGAGGTTTTGGTGCGTTTGAGTGAGAGGGAGGGGAATGGGGATGAGGGGGAGTGTGTTTATTGGACTTGTGATTTTAGTCATGAGTATGTTACTATTAATGGGGATTATAGGACGTAGGTTACGACGGAGTGGGTGTAGATAGGATAGGATAGGATAGGTAACAACGTTAACGTGGATGATGATACGATGAAAGGAATACTTTTGTTTTTATGGTTGGGTATTTGTGTAGTTCTCCTACAACTCCTACTACTAATCCTCTTAATCATAATCTCATTATCGCATATAAAGTAATGATACTGGTGTCTAGGCAATGAAACAATCCATCCATCACGGCTCCATGAACCCTCGTCCCGAACCAGCCATGTGACCGCTATCTAAATGATGTCCTCTACCTCTGACAACAGGACCATGACCTCGTTCTCCAAGCATCTTTTTTCGGAGAATAGGGCCGTGAGGGCCTTGAGGATGAGAGTTTGTGGGTTCGGTATCTGGGTTTTCTTGGTCGTTTTCGGGTTTGGTTTCTTTGGTTTCGCCGTCCGATTTATCATCTTTTCCCTTGGTTTCACCATCTAATGCACGATCTTTTCCTTTAGTTTCCCCATCAACTTCCCCATCCAGCCCACTGCTATCCTTCACCCCATTCTCCGCAAACGCCTGCGTCTGGCTTCCAATAGCACGTAACTCATCCCTCTCAACGCCATCCGTTCCAGCCACATGCTCCTCCACAGTCCTCACCTCCTCTTTCTCCAGCTCTTCCCTCTCCCCCTTCCACTTCTCCCATTCCCCCCACCACCATGAATGCGTTACTCCATCTTTGCCTTTATACCCCGCTTTCCCATCATCCCCCACCCTTGCTGCCCAGGGTTTATCAACGATGTAATGAATCGCGTGGATATCCTCATCCGTCCACATCTCAGGATGCCAGTACCGCCATATCTTCATCGCATTGAGAGAGTAAGGAACCGAAATCCATTTCGACCGGAAAAAATCCGTCATGAAATCCTGATCAGGAAATTTATAGTTCCGGAGTGTGGAAGTCGGTGTAGTCGTGAAAGCATGATAAACCTCATTCCAAAGCGCCACCGAAGGCTTAAAAACAAACATCCCAGAGTTAAGTTCAGAATGAGTTCCATATTGTTTGACAGGCGGCGCGGACGTAGGTGAGGTGGTATACGCGCAATTATCCCGCTTCCAATCTGCAGGGGCCCAAGGGTCGCCATCGAGGTTACAGACGCAACAATGTGTCGCAAGAATGGAGTCGAAATTGGGGAGGTCCGGTGAGAAAACGAGTTCGGAAGGATCCTTCAAAACCAACATATCAGCATCCAGGAAACAGATTTTCTTAAAACCGAGGTTATAAGTCTCGAAGACTCGTAGTTTTGTCCATGTGTCGGCGAAACGTTCGGCGATGAGGTCTTTTGGGGAGGAGTCTTGTAGGAGGAGTGGCTCGATTGGGTGGAGGAGGAGGTTCGTGTACTTGGATTCGGATTCTAGAGCGTTGATGCAGGCTTGTGGGAGCGAGGCTGCCGTGTAAAGGATAATCAATGGGGTGGTCGGAGAGTGTTTATGCAGGGTGTAGGCGAGGATTATGGCGCCTGCGAGGTAGGACGGTCGAGTTATTAAGGTTGCGTAGGCGTTTTCGGAGGTGTTGGTGGCCATTGCTGGATGGATATGTGAGGTTTAGGACGCTGAGGATGTTGAGGGTGTTCTTGGAGACAAATATTTGTGGTTGGATGTATTCATCGAGGAAAATATTTGATGTTGGGTGTTCCTAGGGAGATATTTGAGTTCACGCTGTTCTTTGACAAAGATACATGAGGTTATGGTTTTCGCGTTCGTGTTCACGTATTCGCGAATCATGATGTCATATTCTCACCAAATCACATGTCTCACGTATTGATTACGTGCAATGGAAAAAAGAGCCCACCAATTAATACACCTAAAGCGCATGAATGATAAATCAATGAGGATTGAATGGTATCAGGCTTTGCTATCAAAACTTGGCGAATACGTATATATGAAATCGATGTTGTGAAGAAAACAAGCTTGTGGGATCAAAATAACGAGAGTTGATAATAACGAAGAGTATCAGGAATATTATGCTGGGGAGGATCTTCTGCGCATGGCTACTTAAGGAAATGTATTGAGTACAAGGGAATTGAAATTTTGCTGGTGAGAAACAGCATCTCCTGCCAACGGGTTCCTCCACGTGCATATCCATAATTAGTTTGTCCCATGCCACATGCGTGTTAATCTCTCTGTGTGGCTTCGACGTACTGATAGGTTCTGCTTCTAGAGAGTAAAAATAGAGATGTTCATGAGTTTGACGGGCTTTTAATGTACTATGAAATGAAAAATCGATTCATAGTCAAATAAACTCAAGTTCTTTTTCCAGACTGAAGTTAATACTCATCACTGCCATTTGATGCGTTCGGTAGCCAGCAGTGTAAGATGATGCCGATCTGCATAAGCATCAGAAATATAGCACCAATATCTGGTTGACTCCGGAGAGCTAGTGTGCCTGGAGGCCATTGTTCGTTCATATGTGTGAGGACTTGAAGTACTGTATCAACTGCCATCGTCCTCTCAATCAGTCGTTGCGTTGGAGTCGTGGTGAAATTAACCGAACGCTTTGAAAGAATTGGGAAGCTAGAAGAAACCAAATTCCCCAACCGTAGCACCATGCCACTATTGCTAAGATGCTGTAAGGGCATTGGAAAACAACATCATGCCACACACTCCTGGTAGTGCCGGTTCACCGCGTATTTAAACGATATCTACTTTGACGGTGATACGATGCTGAAAGGAGAATGCTCTGGTCAGCGCGTGTAATCAATCGTTAAGAGACAGGCATATAGGAAACCAAGATACCCTTTTGAGAGGACCCAAAGCCATGGTCATTAGATACACTCCCGCGTGACGTTTGGTTGAAATGTAACTTGTCTTGAGTACCTCATAGTCACAAGGTCGAATGTGGTATCTTTGAGTTTGACCTCGTGCGGTATTCGTTCGTTGCCTAATCTTGAAGTGAAGTTGCGGTCAGAAATTGATGTTCTCAGTGGCAGTAAGTGAATTCGCGAACAACACGGTCCTCACCGGAATGGGTCTTGTGATGTGGAATATTGAAGTGAATGAGGAAGTAAAGTTGCGGTCAATAGAGAAAACAGTAGCACACCCTAGGTATATAAACCTGTCGTCGGCCAGCCTTGCTCTTCCTTTCTTCTTCTTTTCCTCATCCTCAACCTCAACTCTTTTTATCGACAACCTTGACCCCAACCTTTGTCACCGACTTCAACAACATCCAACTCACTCGATCAACTCTATTATCTTGCTGCAACACAAAGACTTCTGTCCAACAACCATGAAGTCCATCCTTGTTCTCAGCGCCGGCATGCTCGGTCTTGCCATGGCGTTGCCTCATCCGGCACCTAGTGCTAAAGATGCCAACACTTCTGACGATTGCCATTATGGATGGTGCGGCGCTCCCTTCTGTTACCCCGAATGTGGTCCAACAGCCGCTGCAGAGGCCAAGCGCGACGATTGCCACTATGGATGGTGTGGCGCCCCTTTCTGTTATCCCGAGTGCGGTCCACCAACTGCAGACAACACTATTACCAAGCGTGACGACTGCCACTATGGATGGTGCGGAGCCCCCTTTTGCTACCCTGAATGCGGTCCACCAACTGAAGAATTCCACATCGAGAAGCGTTCTGATGATCCCATCGATGGTCCAAAAGAGGATGATGACTGCAACCACGGATGGTGTGGCGCCCCTTTCTGCTACCCTGAATGCGGACCTGATGGAAAGAAGTAGAGAGTTCTTTGGAGATAAGTCCCCAACACTGATAGAATCCAAACTGTGCTGGCTAACCATCAACGATACAGTGATACCACTATTGTCCTTCACGGCGGAGTTGGAATGAGACTTCTCCCATTTGGCTATCTCTTCCTGGACATACAAATTGGTGGATGGTGGTACGCTTTGACAATCTTTTCTCTTTCATGGTTGGATCAATTTTCCAGATGTGGTTTCCTGGATTATGTTTTGATGGCTTTACGACCTCAGGTTCCGGTTGAATCTCCCGATAAGTCGGTGGGATATGACCAGACAATCATGGATAACAAATGAATGATATACTTGACCAACCTTTTGCAAAACAATGAAGTGAACTTAACTTTTGGAATGTGACATGCTGTCCTCGATGTAGCACAATGCCTTAAAGTTCATGGAGCTGCCCCATCCCCTACCTTGAAGAGAACATACCCCGTAGAGTTGAGGAGCGTCTAGCTCTGTTTCACACTCCAGTTCTCTCAAGCCAGCCTCTGCTGGATCGAATTTACCTCTCTGAGCCATGCACCGATTAAAATGAGACTCCTTCGTAGCCGTTCCCCCTGACATTTGGTAACAAATTTGAGATTGGAAGCCGGTGGGGAAAGGGGAAGTGTTAAATAGGGCATTGTAAGCGAGCGCGGATGATCTCAAAAAATGAATTTCAATAGTTACTTGGGATGACACGACGATATCGAGGTATTTCCGCAATGACTAGAAAGCGAAGATGTTCGTGTAGCTTCTTCGTGACCCGTCATGTTCGAAAATAGCCCCATGATGACTTCCTTGGCGTGGTGGCCCCTCCGCAACTCAGCCCACCTCAAGCTTCTGCCTTCAAACCCCTCGAAAAACCAATATACGCTGTTACCATGAGTTGGTAAGAGCCAAGCACCAATGATTGCCATTTAACGACGTAGCGCATCCAATAACTCATGCACCATGAGCGGAATAGAAGTCGCCGGCCTAGTATTGGCCGTCATGCCGCTCTTCATCTCGGCACTGGAAGATTACAATGATGGCCTGGATCCGATCAAGGCGTTTATGCGCTGGGAAAGAGAACTTCCACAATTCATACGGAAATTAAGGAACCAACATGTGCATTTCGAGCAAACATTGCGGTTGATGCTTACACCTATTACGACGGAAGAGGAGCTGGCGGAGATGATTGCGGGGCCAGCGCAAGGACTATGGAAAGAGAAAGAGATGGCCGAAAGACTAGAAGATAAGCTACAAGGAGCTTACCCGGCGTACAAGAGCACTATCGCGGACATTGAGCACATTTTCCTGAAGATTGCGAAGAAATTGGATCTCGAGAAGGCATCAGAAGTAAGGTGCTTTCTTGAGTTATCTTGGCCTTTGCACTGACCTATCTTCTCCTACAGCTTAGTCGAAATGACCTCGAGGCGATGCTTATTGCGAATCCCCCGAAATCCAGTAAGAAGTTTGAGTTCAAGAAGCGAGTGAAATTCGGCATGTCAAAGAAACATATCAAAGGTCTCCTGGACGAGCTAAACGACTGCAATAACGAACTCGAGAGATTCACAGACAAGTCAGAGAAACTGGACGCATATAGAAAGATTTCCAAACCGTCCTTCGTATCGCATCTGCGCCGTATACAAGCTTATGCCCAAAGTCTTCATCGTAGTCTTGAGCGATCGTTTACATGCTCTTGTTGTACCTCGCATAGTACAAATCTGCAGCTAGAACAGCGCGGCAACTTGTACGCTTCCAAACAAAAGAAATACAGATCCGACTTTGGTGGCACCTGTTTCACGGTTGCAATAACAAGCTCTTCCGCTCCATGGAAGTGGCAGGCAGCTGAAATCCGCATTCATGAGAACGAGGTGGAATATGAGCCTACATTCCTTAAACCCAGGTACGTGCGCTGACGGATGAGATTTGCAAACTCGATAATTTGGGAAGAGGCATTGAAACGGAAAATTATATTGTCCATACTAATTGTCAACATCGTAGAATTAATAAGGGGGTCAGTTTTTCTACCATTCACCCTCCGACGGTTTGTTCGATCGTTGACGATGACGATACCACCGAACGATCCTTAGAAGAGGTAAACGACATATGCTACGCAATTCAACGAACACCGGAGAACTTTTCTTGCATAGGATTCTCTCTGGATAGCAAAAGTATACTACGAGGAGGGTATCCAGTTAAACTACCCATCGAAAGAACTTTTGTTCCGCATGACCTCGTGACTCTAGAGGAGCTTCTCACGCATCCACCAGTAGTGAACGGAAGGCCTGCAAAATTAAGTAAGAAGGAAAGGTACAGTTTGGCTGTCACGCTTGCATCTTCGACACTACAACTCTTTTCAACGCCGTGGTTTCGAGATCAGTGGAGTAAAAAAGACATCTCTTTCCATCGCACAATAGCAGGCCCACGACTTGTAGATACCGATCATCCTTTTGTCACCTCCAACCTCTTCTCGACTTCATCTCGAACACTTTCCAATGGTATCTTGAATGGTCGTGGATTCCAAAACAAAAACACGGTTCTTCTGGCGCTTGCAGTCGCCCTTCTCGAGCTCTACTTTGGCATATCTGCAGATCAACAGCATGGTAACGAGCAGTTATTTGACCAGACACAGCCTAACCCTTGGACGATTTGCGCAATGGCCTACGAATGGACCGAACAAGAAAAGGAAAATCTATCTGCGGCATTCCTCAGCGCCGTAACACATTGTCTTCGATGTTTTGGCGATCCAGGCAACAGCCTGCAAGACGCCGATTTCTTGCAAGCAGCAGTGGAAGGAATAGTTCTACCGCTCCAGGATGAGCTCTTACAGTTCCTGGGGAAGACAACCTCGTGAAAGCTTAACTACAAAGCCAAGTATCGCACCTGGGAAGAATTTGGGGACGTGCCATCATCCGTGATGTGCACCCTGGAACACCTGAATAGTCGACGATCCCGACGCTCGACTTTCCTAGATTGGATAACATCGGGAGGCAGCTTTGTCACTTCGTATTTACGGATCGTCCCATGTCTCCCGGTCGATCCGGGGTAATGTTAGCGCGCCAGTGGAAGACGACAACGAACGTATTTTACAGTTGCCCGGTCTCTGTAAGACACGTGCAATAGTTTGTGCTATTCGTCATATAGCTTACCTTAGGCCACCATCGTGATCCAAAGGTTATAAGGGGCCTTCACCCTAGTCAACGGCTCCGCTACAATGCCAAGCAAATCAAACGTCTATAGTTCTCGCAGATAAGAATAGCTTACGTGCGATTTGCGAGTGGGTGGGTGGGGAGGGGAAATATGTGATTGGGTTGAAGGTTGGCGATAGGGATTCGTTCGCGTTAACAGGATCATGCCATTGTCCCGCAATTTGAACATGGCAAACGCAATCATCATCATGCTGTAAGCAGTTTGATGTTGCATTTCCCAGGCCGTGGAAGTGCTCTAAAGCTTATTCCATGCCTTCTGACCTTGAACCCCTCTACGCCATGGCCCTTTTGCCGTGGTAAGGCTGAGCGAAGGCCGCGTCATTGCTCTTGTCTATCAATTGCGTTGATCAACATGTGGAGAGACATTAGAGACAACGAAAAGCACAGCCCTGCGATAGGAATTGAGAAACGTGAAATGCAGAGATAGGGAGGATTATGTTAGTCTATCAAGAATGACAACCAATATTGCGCAGTTGTAATGCACTTTGTGCTCCCATAGTCATCCTATTCCTGTCAGAACAATTTAGTGACAATATTGGCAGCCTTCGAGATTATTCTAACATGAAGCAGCCACGACCAATCGAAGGCAAAAGAATAATGATGATAAACGGTGCTGTGATATTTATTTTTAGTCGGAGCATTTCCCCACCCCACTCACTAACAGACATCGTACAAAAACGCTGCGCCCGAGGTGTGTGTGGGTGGGTGTGGCTGTCTAGGAACCGTGAAGATGAAGGCGAAAACATATCCCGGATTCTGTCCCCTCCGACAGGCTTAAAACGAGCGCGATCAGCTACGGGATGGAGGGTGGAGGGGGATGCCTAAGGAGGCTCTTCACTGGCTGCCCGCCG
>AJFL01002218.1:0-11209 GCA_000467735.1 Rhytidhysteron rufulum CBS 306.38
GGTGCAGGGAGGGTAAACATGGTGTTGGTGGTGGAGGTGGCCACCGGCATGGCGTCTCTGTGGCACACAGTCGATGCAGCAACCCAAACGGCAAACGGCTTGATTGGCTGGGCGGGCGTGGTTTCGGGGCGGTTGTCGTGGGCAGAGACAGACAGAAACACAGGGTTGGGAGAGGGGCGGACTCAGGGACGGATCAGCGGCGGGCGAATGGGGCATCGAAGCCCAGAATTGTTCGCGGCTGCATTCGAGATTGCCCCCCGATCGGCGCCAGAGCGCATGTGTTTCAGGTTGAGGAGATGAAGATGGGGTCGGCGGTGGAGAGAGGGAGATCTCAGACAGTAGGGCGAGCCATGCCTAATACCGCCTGCCAGCTTTCGCTGCTTACAGCGCTCAGGAAGCAGCCGTCATCTTAATTGCGGAGACTAATCTCGTCGAGAGATGAAGGGCATGCGCTTCTATGCTCGCTATGCTCCTTTTCTTCGCAGCGGCCGGGCGCCCTTTGCTCGAGTGGTCGCGACGGCAATCACGATATGCCCAAAGCAGCAGCGTGAAGCTCGCGACAGCCTAGCTCGACATGCTGCTGCAGTGCTGGAGGAGGGCGAGTGGGCGAGTGGGCGCGGGCAGGAGTGCGGCCGAACCTCTGCCGTGCGGTGTGCTGATTGGGCGGTCGCGTGGTGTCAAAAGGGGTGCCGGACAACGCCAGAAAAACACCATCTGCGGTTGTTGTCCTCACCCTCCAAAAAAAGGGTCTCGACAACGGCAACCTGTGTTTTTGTAAATACTGCCCGCCAAAACAACCGTTCCTCCTATTGAGCTGCTGGCCGCCTATAGCGAGCACGCCGTTATCTATCAAGCATTGGCCGGGCTCTGCTGGGCGCATGCGGCGTTGCAATCTTGACGCTTAATTGCAATTGCAACTCCTTTTTCGGTGACGTCCCTTCCACTTCCCTGCAGGGTTCTTTCCTAGTTTCCTCCCTCACACCGCGACAAACCTTCACCTCCACCATCCATCCACCCTCCTCCGCCCACCTCACCACCCTCACCAACGCCTTCTCGAGCATCCTCCTCTGCCACGCTCGCCCTCTGCTCGGCTCACCGCTCTGCTCGCGGCCTGCCGTCTCCGAAACATCGCCAGCCATGGCCCAATCGTAGGACATCCCTTGAAATCCCTTTGCAAGCCATGCGCAAGCCCCCAATACTCACAGCCTTGCAGAATATCCTCATCATGGCGCTCCTTCTGGCACACAATGACCTCCAACGACCGACACGCCTCGCATGATTCTCCTTACCGCACCGGTCGCCATATCCCCCTTCCCCAGAGCCGCCACGCTCCCCTCACATCAATCACCACAAGCGGAGCGGAATCAAGAGTAGATCTCAACTCCCCTTACGCTCAGGACGAGCCTGCAACAAGCAATGGCTTCATCAACTCGCCCAACCCCATGTCTCCTGCTTCACCATACTCGCCCGGCATGCGGTCAACGCTCAGCCGCCAAGCAACCATGGAGTCCGAAACGTTTGACAAGAGTGCAAATGGCGAGATACAGATGCAGAGCTTCAGCGATGGACTTCCTCCCCCACCACCAGTTGGTCATTCTTGGAAGCGTATCGACCGCTGGGCAGAAGACAACTACGAAGAATTGTTTGACCAACTCTGCGAAGGTGCCACCTCCAACGATGTCAACGAACTTGAACATGAGCTTGATGCCACGCTACCCATCGATGTTCGGGAATCTCTGCAAATCCATGACGGCCAAGAGCGAGGCGGCTTGCCTACTGGTATCCTGTTCGGCTGCATGTTGTTGGACTGTGAAGAAATTGTTATGGAATGGAGGAACTGGCGTAAAGTCAGCGAAGAGTACCTGACCCAAAAACCTCAGTTCCAACCTCCCCAAATCCCTTCCAAGGCATTCGCTGGCGCTTCATCCTCAACAGCCCCAACCGTGCAACCAGTCCCAGCTTCCAACTCTTTGTGGCGGCAGGAATTGCTAGCACGTCAGGATTCACAACCCCCGAATGCTGTCCAAAAGGCATACTCACACCCGGCCTGGATCCCACTTGCCCGTGACTGGGGAGGCAACTACCTGGCCACTGACCTTGCTCCTGGTCCGGCTGGCACTTGGGGACAGATCATCATCTATGGACGTGACTATGATACCAAATATGTTGTTGCACGCTCGTGGGCAAATCTGTTAGCGATGGTCGCAGATGATCTGGGTTCCGACAAGGTCTCTATCGATGAAGACACCAACGAGTTGAAGCTCTTGCTGTTCAAGGAACGCCAAAATACCGAACCACCCTACCTGGAGATTCTGCGCTGGCGCTGCGATCAGAAACACGGACGCAAAGCTCCCCGAAGGCAATCGAAAGGACCGAATGGATTGCGCATCAACTCCAACATCCAAGCATCCGGCAGCGCAGGATCAAGTCCCTATGCAAGCCCCAATAGCACCACCGAAGAGCGTGGACGTAGCCCCCATCGCTTGTCAACCAAATCTAAGGGTGTTAGTCCAAGGGCCAAGATGTCTAGCCCTCTTGCCCGAGTCGCCGAGGAGCACCCCCAACCCATTCCTGTCCCAGCAACATTGGCGGCCAAGGCTGATACACCTGTAGAGAAGCTTGAGAAGCTTGTGGCGATTGATACACCAAGGCCAAGTGAGGATGGAAAAGGAGATACCGGTAGAACAAGCATTGGAAGTGACAAGGAGAACAAGGCCAAGGTTGGCTCGCCAACCTCCACCAAGAGCCCACCTCCCGAGCCAGCGGAAATGAAGACCGTGGAGATATAATATGGCATTGCATTGAGAAGGTCAGGGAAACGTTGAACGAGTCTAATTCTATCAACCTCGAGCTTCTTTGTTTTCCAGATCCACTACATTGGATTAGGTGTTTGGAGTCTTCGCTTCTGCAATCAACCTTTTTTTAGCAACAACCCGCTGGATAACGACGACCTTTCATCACCGTCACGAAGAAAATTTGCGCATACAGGAAATTCTCATAATTCGATGAAAGTCGGGAACTTTCCCACGATGCATGGGAGGAGGGAGTATCTTTTGCAAACAAGGCGTTCAATCAAGTTCCAGGTGTTCCAAATACAATGGTTGAGCGAATGTACTTTTTTATTATGTTCTTTTTCTCTTCTACATCCTGGAGCCGAGTCTCTGAGTTGAGTTGCTTCCTTTAGCCAAGGGGATTCCAACGGGATCCAAACGGAGTTGCTTTTCTTCTTTTCTTCTCCCTTTTCTTCATACATTGAGTGTAACATTGAGCATTAGCCTTTAGCTGGAGGTTGGAGGGTACTGAGCATTTTAACAATACTTTTTTTAGTTTTTAGATATGTTCTCTTAGCTGGTTGTTGATCATTGTTTTATTCTTATTGGCTCTATGTGGTGTTTTCGTGAAACTTGATTGACTCATAGCTTTATATATGTCAATTTTCTAATTGAAGAGTTATCCCTTGTTTCAATAACTCCCTGTGAGAGTAGATGTGTTCAATGTACATGTACGGAGTTGTAACCACGATCCACACTAATAAAGCTCCCCCCAAGTCGTGTCAAATAGCAACGATGCATCATTTCGATCTAGGACCAATATAACCCGACTTCGCGATTCATTCAATTCATATCTTAGCTTGGCACATTCCCCAATCATTTTCCAATTCCTGGTCGCAAGCCGTCGGAGTTGTAGATGTTCTCGCGGAAGAAAACCACACTAACACTAAAACCGACTAGCGGTTCCTTTTCAATCTTGGCAGCGCCCACACACAGAATAGGCGAGAAATACGCAAACTCCGGTCGGCTCGTTCACACGCAAACCACGACAACCCTTTTTCGACATCTTGAACCCCACGTCGACACGACAAGAGATTATTCACGATGCCGGTATGGATATGTTATCTATTGGAGATGTGTTTATGAGTGCGAGAAGAAATGAAAGCTAATGAGTTTATCAACACAGAGCCACAAGTCCTTCCGTACCAAGCAAAAGCTTGCGAAAGCTCAGAAGCAGAACCGACCTATTCCTCAGTGGATCCGTTTGAGGACTGGTAACACGATCAGGTAAATTGATTTCCTTCGCTTCGTCCCTCGTTTTCCTCATCAAATCCTCATCTCTTTGAGACGCGGGAGATGGGGGTGTAGGGGATATTGAACATGGGATTTTGTATATGAGGGAATGTGTTTGGCTGATGAGTATTTGAATGATAGGTACAACGCGAAGAGGCGACACTGGCGCAAGACCCGTATCGGCATCTAGATCATTCGTTCGCCCCATCTCGAATCATCCCTATCGATGTCATCATCTTCCTTTTTCAATCGATCCGAGTCTGTTATGTAGTTTTTCCCTCGACGGACCGGGCTGCCTTATTCACGAGTTTACTATCAATCAATCAATCAATCATCGGTTCCTATCAATCTATCTATCGATCAATCGTTCGTTCGTTCGTTCAAAACCCGTCAACAAAGTGGTTACGACATAGGGAAAATGCACGGATGGATGAATGGAGTACTACTTTTTTTGCTCTCTCGAGTTTAGATGATGATGATGGGTTGAGGCGATGATTATGGGTGGTTGTGAAGGGAGTGATGGGATGGATAGATGCATGCATGGATGATTGGGGTGGTTTTCCTTCTGCTCCACCAAGGTGTTCTTTTTTCTGAGTGGGCTTTATACTGGACTCAAACAAATGAGATACTCCATAAAATGAATGATTATGGCTCGTGGATAATATTTTCTCTTGGGGTTCTTGAGTGGCCTTTCATGTGCGTGTGAACGTGATGCGGTGTAGCTTATGGATGCGTTTATAGCATGGATTCCGGGCTTAGTTGACTATATGTTCTCGTTCATTCATATACGAATCTAATACCCCTAAACCAGGAATTGAACAGTCGACGAACCCCCGCCCCCCACTCAATCTCAATCACCACGAAACCAATCCTCCAACAGCTTAACACAAAGACTTCAGCATCACATCACAGCCAATAAAAACCTCTACAATAAATAAACGCATTACTTCCATGAATCTATATACGTTCAAAAGTAAAGAATAAATAAATAAAAAGTAAAAAACCCTTTGAAAAACCTCATGAAACACGTTACTTCGTTCGTCTCATGAGGGTGTACATAAAAAAAACCATCTTAAAAGCTTTGAATTCCATTGGAAACCCGCCGAACCCATTCCCAATATTTCCCGTTTATAGAAAAGCTTCCTGGGTGAGAAACTCCTTGATTAACCTTGCCTGCCTGCCTGTCTTGCCTGTCTAACTCTTATCGAGCACTTCTAACTTGATACTTTGGTCTCTGTGGGGGCGGGGGGTGTTAGTGTGTTTGTTTGGGTGAATGGATAGATGGGTGGTGAGGGTGAGCGGATGAAGGAATGAGGGGATGAGGGGATGAGGGGATGAGGGGATGAGGGGATGTTGGAAGGAAATAAGACATACTTCATTCAAATCAACAATCAAACATTTCTCCTCCCCCTTCCCAAGCGTCTCATATAGACTAACCCCATTCCCATCAATCCTAATCACAGTACTACTTCCCGCATAACAAACGCCCTCTTCCCTCCCGCACCGATTCGCCAGTACCACAACCGTAGGTTGATGTCTCTGGTTCCATTTTTCTAGAAACGGTTGGAAGCGCTCGACCCAGTACGTCACGGTAGCTAAATCCGGTTCTTCTGGATCGACGGCCAGTTCCTCGGGTGTGAGATGACATAGCCACGCCATACTGACGCAGATGGTTGGCGACGCGGCAGAGAGCGCAGCAGAAGCGAATTCATAGTCGGTCCAGGGAGAGGTGAATCGGTACGGGTTTATATCCATGCAGATTCCCAGCGTGACATTACCTAGGGAGCCCAGTTGACCGGAATAGAAGCCTGCACCTTCGCTGGACCAGGTTTCGTCGGTGTAGTAGAGGAAGGTTTTGCGGTAGTTGGTTAGGATTTTGCCGGTTGGGTCGACGGTTACGGTGCTGTTGTATTGGGTTTGGATGTAGGGGTGCGGGGAGGGTGCTGTGTCTGGGGAAGGGGGAACAGTGACTTCGGGGTAGCCGACTGTTACGTGGCATTTGTGTGCCATGGCCGTGCGGATGGCCCATTGTGTGGTTATACCGGAGGTGGTGGGCTCGAGGTAGGGGGTTATGGAGTCGAGGGATTGGAAGTTGTAGCCTGGGTGGGGGTTAGATTGGGGGGTGTGCGGAGGTGGTGGGAGTGGGAGAGGTAGGAGAAAAGAAATTAGGAAACCTTGAAGATGGGTTTTTTGAAAGAGGAAGATACTACGGTTTAAAACATTGAAGAAGAAAATGTACGGAAGGGGACTGATAAGCCCGGCTAGATATGAAGCAGTTGTTCTCCAACCGATGATTGAACTAGACAAAAAAAAAGAGAACTGTATGAAAGGAAAGAATATGAAAGTTTTGATATTTGAGACTTGTTGGGCAAATAGAAGGGAAATATATGTACCTGTAAAGGCAAGCTCTGGCAAAACAAGCCAGTCCAGATTCGGGAGAAGATTTGCCCGTTGATGAAACAGAATCTCGTCCGCCTTTCGGATATTTTCGTGGACCTTGCCCATTTCTGGGCTGAACTGCAGACAGGCTACCTTCATGATGCAGCTTCTTTCGGAGTGTTTATATAAAATGAACGGATTGACAGAGATTTGGGAATGATTGAATAGTTCAGAGAGAGAGAGAGAGAGAGGAATTTGAGAGTTGGAATGGCGTGAGGCTCCGAGGATGAAGAGAGAAGACTGTGGGAGCGCAAGGAGAGACTGGGGAGCAGGATAAGGAATGGGAGAGGTTGTTTTCTCACTCAGCAACGCGACATGTCGACCGGTAGGGGGAAGAGGGCGATATGTACAGCCATCTTGTAGAGAGCAGTGCGCAGGTGAAGGAGGAGGGAGAGGCGCGCGGGTGAATCTCCCATTCGAAAGCGGCATAGCAGCGAGGGCGATGGGCCGAATGGGCGGCCCTACCTCTCTGCCCTGCGCACAGACTACTTCTAGACCTGCATCCCACCGGCCTCAACCGAGCGACCATGACGCCCATCATTTCTCTCGTGCCTGTGCCTGTGCCTGTGCATCTGCCTTTCTCGTACTCTGTACCTGCGTATAGATATACCTACCACTCCCACGAGAGCTGCCGCCGTCGGCAATTGCGTAAACTGCAATCAATTATGACCGCTCCTCCTGCTGCTGCATAACCGCAAGATCTACGTCTCAATGGCAGGCCGCCGGCTCCTCGATGCCGCAAAGCTCTTCAATGCGTCCAGATCCGTCGCCAGACAGCACATCAACCTCCGCTCCCATCAGCTCGACCTCTACACTCAGACCTCCACACTAGGCAAGGCTGTCAAAAACCAGACCGATCGAGTAACTCTTACGGCACAGGCTGCCATTGCTCTTGCCAGACGATTCAACGAGCCCCCACAGTCTCCATATACCACGTCAACCCCTCCCGACCGCCCCAACAAGGATGGCAGTGGAAGTGCCCCGACAAACGAGTCGGTCGACAACAGCCAGGCACCGCGCAAGCATGTAAAAGATGGGCTGGAACAAGATCATCACTATGATCGATCGGACCAGAATACCTACGCTGAGCCTCTGCACGATCAAGAGCTGGATGTAAAGCAGGAGCAGGCGCGGAGAAGCCCATTGCCGGATGGCACGATTCCGTCTTCAGGAACAACATTGGAGGATCAGCAAAAGGGACAGGATACTTTTAGCCATCGCCCGACACCTGAAACTCCAAAAGAACCCTTAGCACGAGAGTCGCATCAAGTCGGTACCCCCGATGAAGGCATAAAGCCAGTATCATCTAAGAAATCCACGATACCGAACCCATCCCATACACATGACTTGTCGCCAGAGGAGGCGAGGCATCTCCAGCGACAATCCGAGTTCCAAATCCCCTCGAGAAATGCAGAGATCCAGAAAGGTTCGCCTTCGCCGGAATTCGAGAAACTAAATGCGGGGCACGATAGAGATGTTTTCTATAATAGGTCTGTAGAGTCAAAGCCGGATTACTCGTCACTTCCCCGAACAAAGATACCGAAGCATACTGAAGACGTTCAAGAGGGAGATGAGCATGTTCCGGATGGCCAGCTGAACCAAGATGTCTTCTACTCGAGACCGGCGCCTAGTCAACAAGAAATTCAAAAGGAGCAGATACCTTACGAAATTGCTGTGCCGGAGCAGGATCAAGTTCCAGAAGGCATCAATACTGACGTATTCCGTACGAAGCGGGTATCTAAGATGTTGTTGGGTGGAAACCCCTACCAAAAGAAGCCACAGCTTGATTTGAAAGGGGCAAGCAGAGCACCCATTGATCATACACGTCTCGCCGAAGGTCATGATCAAGATACTTTCAATGTTCGCAGATCTGAAGAATTGAAGCCATCAAAACCAGACGAGCCGGCCACAGTAAATAGTGAGCAGAAACCAACAGAGAAGGAGATGGAAGATCTTGCGTCTGAGCTAGCTAAAGATGCGGGAACCACTCCTTCTCCCATATCAGATGTAAGTTCAAGTTATCTAAATTAGCATTGGAAAATTATGCTGATATACTAACAGCGTCCACGTAGATTGCCTCCGAAATAAATGCTGCACCTGAAAAGGCTCGGTATGAATTACGAGAGTCGCGGGTTCCTTCGTCTAGATTTGGTAGGTTATGGCAATATGCTGGCTTAGGTACTAGTATGGCTTTTGGTGCTGTCGGAGAAAGCTTGCGTCGTGTCACTGGATCTGCTGCAGCTGCTAGTGGTTCTCTAATGCTAAGTCCTGGAAACATGGAGATATTAGTGTCTAAGTTGTCTCGTATGCGAGGAGCTGCCCTCAAGCTAGGTCAAATGATTAGCTTTCAAGGTGTGTGGTTCAAGTCTAACTTCCTGATGAGCTGAGTCTGATTCGTAATAGACATCAAGATGCTGCCACCGGCTATCCACGACGTTCTTCAACGAGTACAAGACAGCGCTGATTACATGCCTGCCTCCCAACGTAACAAGGTACTTGTGGCCAATTTAGGTCCTAACTGGCGAGAACTTTTCGAATCTTTTGAGGAAGTTCCCATAGCAGCCGCTTCTATTGGTCAAGTACACAAAGCTGTTCTTCGTTCCACAGGGAAACCCGTCGCTGTCAAAGTCCAATATCCAGGTGTCTCAAGCTCGATCGATTCAGATCTAAACAATCTTTCAATCCTTCTTACCGCGTCTCGTCTCCTCCCTAAAGGTCTTTACCTTGACAAAACCATTGCAAATGCCCGCACCGAGCTTGGTTGGGAATGCGATTATGTCCGAGAAGCCGAGTGCCAATCTCGTTTCCGTGAGCTCCTGGCCGATGAAACGGATGTATTCACCGTCCCAGCCATCTTCCCCGAAGCATGCGGGAAACAAGTCTTAACCGCGGAACTCATGACCGGTATTGGTGTAACTAAACTCCCCTCCCTCTCCCAAACCCAACGTGACTGGATTGGTACTCAAATCCTACGTCTTTGCCTCCGCGAAATCGCCGAATTCAAGTTCATGCAAACGGATCCTAACTGGACAAACTTCCTATACAATGAAAAGGAAAATAAAATTGAGTTGCTCGATTTTGGCGCGAGTAGAGACTACCCAGATGAATTTGTAGACCCCTACATCAATGTCCTCATCGCAGCCTCCAAAAACGACAAACCTGCCATCAAAGACCTCTCCATCCAACTCGGCTATCTCACCGGCGACGAATCCCCCGCCATGCTCGAAGCACACATTCAATCCGTCATTACTCTCGCGGAACCCTTCCAAGCTTCCGGGCCCGAGGTCTACGATTTCAGAGATCAGACCATCACGGATAGAGTTAGAGGGTTGATCCCGGTTATGGTGAGAGAGAGATTGAGTCCTCCCCCTGAGGAAACGTACTCGTTACATAGGAAGTTATCTGGGGCTTTCCTTATGTGTGCGAGGTTGGGGAGTCGGGTGCCGTGTCGGGAGTTGTTTGAGAGGGCTGTGGAGAGTTACCAGTCGGGTGGGAAGATGAAGGTTTGAGTTGGGGTGGGTGTAGTGTAGATGTATAGCGATGTACTATATATAGATTTGTGTACGAGAAAATGTATATTTAGGCAATTCTTATTCCTGGTAGGACTTATCACGGGGGATGAAGAGGTAATATTTACGTATGTCTTAAAGGTAAGGTTTGATTTCCTTGATACTCCGTACCATTTCTTCCTAATAGAATGGGGAAGTACATGTTATTTCCCTCCTTCCTATTCTCGTTGAAATCCAGATTCGTACTATTTCTTCTTGATAGAATGGAAATAGTACTCTCTGCTCTCTTTCCAACTATTTCCCTTCATCATCTGCTTTCCTTCCTTTCCTCTTGAAAATCCAGAAATCCCCATTTCTGAATCCTAGAATGTCTTTTGCAGAGGACAAAAAGAACCGTATCCTGAATACCTCTCACACCTAAACCTCAACCCTGATTCTTCAGAACACCAACAAGACTCGTAGTTCCATAATGTCCAACCGGCACCATCATAACCAAAAGGGACAGCGACAGCGACAACGCTCACGCTCAAGCTCACATCCCCGCTCACCTCGTCTCATAATAAGCAATCCCCTTCCACCGAACCTTATACATCGCCATCCCGCCACACTCCAAACAAATCATCCTCTCATACCTATTCAACCTAGCCTCCTCACCACACCTCACACACTTATACCGCATCTTTGGGAGCTCGATACCCTGACGTCTAGCTTCTTCGGAACGGGCGGTTAGGAGGCGGAACGTGCTGTCCCAGATGGGGTACGATGAGGGTCCTGGACCTGGAGCGGGGCCTGGTGCGTTGTTGTTGGTGCCGGTGCCGGTGCCGGTGGTGGTTGTGGGGGGCAGGGTGACGCTGGAGGTTGAGTGCGGGGTTGAGGGTGTGGATGTTGCGGTTGGGGAGTAGATTGGGGAGAGGGGGATAGCCAGGTTGGTAGTGATGATTGGTGGGTCTAGATCCATTGGTGTAGAGTCCTCATTGTCGTTCTCGGTGACGGTGGGTTCGTCTTGAGGACCAGAGAGGTCTTCGTATAGGTTCGTAGTATTTTGTTCTGTGTCTTGAGTCGGGGTGTTTGTATCTTCTCCTTTGCTTTGATCATCATATTCGAGTGTCGAGCTTGAGGCATCGTCTTCGCTTTGCATGGAGTATTCTTTTTCTGAGGCGCTGGAGGACTGGGGATGGGTTGGGTGGGTGGGTGAAG
>AJFL01002219.1:0-26291 GCA_000467735.1 Rhytidhysteron rufulum CBS 306.38
CATTTTTGCTACTGCTGCTCAAGACGAAGGTTTGTTACGGGGTGTGGAGGCGGTTTGGGTGAGTTGGGTGGAGGAGGTGATGGTGGAGGTATGGGGCCTGGTATCGGAGAGGCGGCGGAGAGGATGTATGTGGGTTGGAGGTGAGAGGAAGAAAGTTTTGGGGGGCTTTTGTGTTGTGATGCACGGGCCACTTTGTATAGTGAAGTGAATGGGTGAAGTGAGTTTTAAGAATGGCTGGATAAGTTCACTTTTTTGATGTTGGGTTTTACTTGCTCCTGGGTCGTGTAATGTAGTAGAAGGTATTTCTCATAAAATGATGTGCGGATGCGAACTGGGCGTTAATGGCTCTTTCCCAGCGCATATGTGAGTATCTGTTTGAATTGGACCTTTATACAAAGTCAATGGTAGAATCTCCTCGTTCTCTCCTTATTTCCTTGGCCGTAGTTGACGTTCTATGATCCTTGATCGTGACGATTCCACACTGCCCGGTAAAGTTGACAGTTTATCAATTATCTTACCCGATCGATTGCGTTTCATTCGACTCCGCTCCAACATTCCTCTACCTTCTATAAGCCATATTCTCTCTTCAACTACTAATTCAAACCTTCTCACCTATCAAGCATAAATGAAACTGCTTTCTACTTCACTGGCTGGCAATGGATCTAAATGAAGGACTATCCCTTGAGATTACAGGCAACACTTCCGATGAGGAAGCAGCAAGAGAATTAAGGTGATTGAACTTAAGTTGTTTAACACCATCCAGTGTCTTTGAACCTTCTGCTAAGCTGTATCAAGGGTAGAACGGATATGTTCAGCCAGTCCATTTCTTAATCATAGATTACAATTCCCACTTCAATAACTTCTAGGATGATACGGCCTAAAGGTGACTCTATATCTCTCTACATTCCAATAGATAAAGTGGGCCAATGGAGCTAAATACATGTTTTTGAGATTTGACTGCATGATTGAAGTCAATAGTGAAAGTCCATTACGCCATCAATCAGTTAATTAACCCATGACACAGAATTGATAGTATATATATAGTAGATATTACACCATAAAATGGATATAAAACATGTCCAGTACCCTAAAACAAAAACTCTCCCTCAACAGTCATCTTCCCCAACCCAATCCCAACACCCAACCCCCTCAACCTCTCCTTACACCTCTCCCCAACCACCCTCCCATAAACATCCTCCTCCCCCTGCATAACATCCCCCGCTTTCTCCTTATCAGCCCTTAACCACGGGACCTTGTAATCGCCCACCGCCTTCTTGAGCTCCTGGAACGCGGCGTCATCGTAGCCGCCTCCGAGGATAATCGCCATGGGTAGCGCGGTATAGTTGCGTGTTCCGGTGTTGGAGGGGTTGGGGGGTGGTTTGTCACCGGAGAGGATCAGGGGGAGCTCGGTGAGGCCTTGGCTGGGCGAGAGGATAGTGTGGATTACTGGGGAGAGCGGGTTAGATGGTGGTTTTGGGTTTTAGGGAGGGGGCAGAAGGGTGTTTCTTTACCTTCGTATTCGGGGAGGAGGGTCGAGGTTACTTGATGCATTATTGTTGGGTTTGTACCGCAGAGTATTACTGGGATTGGGGTGGCCATTTTGGTGGTTTGTGAGGGTTTGATGGTTGTTGTTATGGATGTGAGACTGGTGAGTGTGAGGTGGAGAAGGCAATGAGGTTGGTATTTAAGTTGAGGAGTTCAGCCCTATGACGCCAGGAACCGTTGTTTGTTATGCTTGTGTTAGAATTGCCATGTGGGAGATGTGAGGAACCTTGGTTGGAGGTGAGGAGTAAGGTCTACTAAAGCAGATTTATATATAAGTGCTATTATTGGTCAGTTGGTGCATATGTATACCTTCCTCTAGGTATCGTTAAAACATTTTTCGCCATTGCATCACAAGGATGGTATTCTAATCCCAGAATAGAATGAAACTATTTGCTTCTGTAATCTACGACTTTACTTTCTATCATGGGGAGGTGTAAGAGGGGTAACCAGATCTCTCAGCCTTACATACAATAGAATGAATCCCCGCGTATTCTGATTGGACGGACTCGACCAATATTTATTTGGAACTATTTATCTATTCTGTGGTTGCTATTAATTGTTTCCCAGCTAATTGTAAAGTAGCTTTGAAGTTCCTAGATATATCCCCTCTGATATTAACAAGTTTCAATCCATCACTCGCCTGAAACCCCGGACTCTCCAGCGCTGCTTGCAATTCCTGTGCTGTAGGTTAGAACCCATCATCACCCTCGAAGTATACAGTTCGTCCATAAGGTTCCCCGGATTCTTGGAGTTCGCGTTGAGCAAGTGTTACGCCTTATGTTGCGGGGAGCATGCAGCGCCCCATGGGGAGGTTGAAGGCGACTTCATACTAAGGATATACCGTTTGCGACGAAGATGATATCGTGGGGATAGAAGAAGGGAGAGATGCGGAGGTAGAAAGTATCTTGATCAATCGGCACAGAAGGATTTATTGGAGGTAGGTTGTTAGCTAGATCTCTAGTGGTACTTAGTGCTACTTTATTTCTAGCTTAGAGTTCAGAGATGTTAAGACGGTTAAGTAATTTCTTCATAAAGCTCTTGGTGTATAAACTGAAAGATGATGGACCTATTCCGATAACGTTACGTCGGAAGAAGATGGTTATGTTCTTTTACTGGTACGGACGTCCATCTCGGGTATTATTATCACAGAACAGAGATCCGAAAGTAGAGCTAGATCCGCAGTGTCGGTGTATGAAATGAAATCTAAAGCTCCGAATTCAGCTGCATGGACTCCATGGTAGTTCTCTAAGGTACCATCGATGATGCCACCCCCGAAGGTAAGTGCAAAGGTAGGAATACCAGTCAATCGTGCTGGTTCATTAACTTCGTCTTGGATTCCGTCGGGGGCTACTAACCTATCTACAAGGATATAAAGTGTCTTTGATGAATAAAGACGTTCTAGAATAACATCTACAACTAGGTCCTCTTGCTCATCCGGCCTCGAAGGGTTTGATATATTCAAGGGGTTGTCGAGTAAGGACCCAGGAACCTGCGCTCCCGCAATATGAGATGGAAGTCCAAATACACAGGTCTACTCCTCAAAACGCACAGTTCCAAAGTCTGATCCACTCCTTCCACATAATCCAAACTCGCCTAAGCAACAGTAAAACACCTATAAACCTCAGAAAAAGCCCTCAACCTCCAATCTCCAAACCATGACACACCATCTCACCTACCCAATACACCCAATACACCCATCTAACCAACATCCCCACAACGCACCACAAGAGCAAACCCAGCAAACCCCCAGCAACAGCAGACAGCCCCCCTCCCCCATACGTCGTGCCCAGCGCCGAGATACCCCTAACCCCAGCATACCCATCTGCAGCCTCCCCTACGTTCAAACCCATTACCAATTCCCGATCCACCGGGGCCACCTGCCAGTTCGACATGATCCAGGGAGGGCCCGGAAGTGTGTAGTTGGTCGCCGGGGACTCACTCACTCCATGGATGGCTGACTGGCTCCTAGACCTAGGTGTCGGGGTCGGGTGGATATGTATGTATGTATGTATGTATGTATGTATGTGGCAAGGGTGACGGGGGTTCGGGTATCCTGGCATTTGGAATATTTTTGGAATCGGTGAGGATGGGTTTGGTGTGTGGTGTGGTATGGTAGGTGCCTTGCTTCTTACTTCCCCGCTTCTCTGAGTATGATAGGGATGAGATTGAGACTGGGATTGGGATTAAGGAAAAACTTTCTTTGTGTTAGACCACATTCCCCATACAACCACATACATATCAAGAAGAAACACCAGCATGAACCCAAACCTAGCAACTAAAAAAATGTGAAAAAGACTCCGAAGTACCCGGCCGCCGCGGTTCCCCAGGGAAGAAGTGCGGAGAGGAGAAGGTGTATTTCCGATCATGGAAGAGTTTATATCACAGATAGTCTGATCCAAACATGCTATTCTTAGCAATGTGAGTGATTTGATAAGTTTGCGTGGAATCCCTGGGGGGGTGAGCGGTATAATACTGCTTTTAAGATAAGGTGGATAAAGGTAATGGAAACGAATCCTGTTATATATCAGATGGACTTAATGTATTGACGGTATATATTGATTTTGCAAGAATTCTAAAGGACCTACCAGCCGATTATGCCTCCAATCTGGTCTCTAAGAGCTATTCATTCTAGTTTGAAATATAGAATAATGTCAAGACTGTGAAACATAGCTGCTTATGAAGCTAGCTAATCCATGTCGTGGAGTAGTAACACAAAGTCCACAGGGTTTGATTACGAGGGACAGACCAACCACGCAAAAGTGCACTGCATTTTTAGCCTGGTAGAGACTGTGAGCTTACATACATGGCATTCACATTTTTAAGAGGACTCGAGACATTAACGCAAATAATTCGCATTCTCATGCAGAAGAAACAGAATATCAATCCTTTAATCATCACAACAAAATTCAATGATTCCAAAAACTCCCAAATAACCCCCCCCATTAATTCTTTTCACCCAATCATCTAGGCACAAGCTATAAAAACCAACATATCAAAGACCCAGACATGCAATGCACCAAACCTAAAACCTCAACGCCACCATCACAAACCAAACCAAAACGCCAAGAACACCACGCCAAAAAACCCACGCTACGCTACTTCACACAATCAACACAAAACAGCCATCTAACCCGCCCTGCTTTTCCTCCCAACAACCCACTTGAACTGTCCACACCATTCCCTCTCCCCCTCCTCCAGCCTCTCCTTTGTTCCCCATTGTAGAAACTCGGCCCTTGCTCGCTCGGCAAGATCCCTATACTCTTCTTCGCTGTATATCTTATTCCCATCACCAACTGTCGTTAGTAGTCTCATGCAAGATGCTTCGATGCTTTCCATCAAGCAGACGAGAAACATCTTGCCGACCCGCTTCTGCTCTTTATCTTGAGACCACGTTCCGATAGGGACATTGACATATGTAGTCCGTACGTCTTTAAAGCCAGCGTCGGTGAGGAGGGTGGGGTGTAGATGAGCGGAGCCTATGGGGCGGCCGGCGCGGTATGCGGCCATGTTAGTTGCTGTGAGGATTTCCTTGATGGCAGGGAAGTCGAATTTGGGAGGCGGGGGAGGGGATCCGGAGGGCGTTGTATCGGCGGTGTAGGAGGTTGGGTCATCGGGTAGACGAACGTCAAAGTCTGTAATCTCAATGTAGCCGCCCGGAGTAAGGTTCTTATAGCATTCGCTGTAGACGGCGGGCCAGGAGGTGAAGGCACCTTTGAGGTAGCGGAGGTGGATGAAGTCGAAGGGTTCGGAGAAGTTCCAGCCAAGGCCGGGGTGGTTTTCTGCTGGAGATGGGTAAAGGCCTGGTGTGCTAGGTGTTTGTGACATATGTTCTTTGCCCTTAGACTCGGACGTGCTTGGTGTTTCTGGTGGTGCTAAAAGTTGTGTTAGATTGTGAAACGTAGGGATGACGTGTCTTACTTACATTGAAGTGGCTCTCCTAAATCCAGAGCCTCAATGTCTATTGTATTCTCCTCCATTTCTTCATCGTATTTCCATATGTCAACATCGTCAATCTCCCATACCACTTTTGATTCCTCGCCACTGTCAAGTAATCCCCTCTCGACAGCCTCAACATCCCACACTGTCTGATCCAGTCCTACGACTTCAGCAAAAGGAAACCTGTGCGAGATAGCGACCGCCCAGTCACCGGGACCTGTTCCTATATCTAAGATCCTTTGAACTGCAGCAGAGATGGGTGCTGTCGTAAGCGCCCCA
The DNA here is from genome assembly GCA_000467735.1 of Rhytidhysteron rufulum CBS 306.38. NCBI lineage: Eukaryota > Fungi > Ascomycota > Dothideomycetes > Hysteriales > Hysteriaceae > Rhytidhysteron > Rhytidhysteron rufulum. Next base: position 5,761 of record AJFL01002219.1, read on the forward strand.
GAAAGAGCTGCGATCCAGACTTGATGAAAAATAGCAAGACGGTCTTGTTCCTGCTGATCGCAGGGCATATAGTAGGTGTCATTGGGGTAGGTTCGGGAGTGCTCGGTGACGGTAGTCAAATCGATGGAGTGGAGGGTACGGGTTGATACACTGATGTCCGCGAGTCATTAGCCGGGCCATGTTATATGCATTGCAAAGCTGGCTTGGAATGAAAGACTCAAGCAACTCAATAACTGCCCCGACTCATGCTCGAGATGGAGGTGTAGGATACAGAAGCATCGAGTATGAAACTATACCTTACATAGATCCAGAAGACGAGGAACTGTACGTGTTTCCCCTTTCCCGCCGATGATGTGCGGCTGTGCTCTGCTCTGCCGGGTCATCGGGATGTGGCGGCCCCTCCTCCATGGTATTGGGTCGCAGGAGGGTACGGAGCGGCGTAGCAGTGTGTCTGCTCCGACAACGCCCTCGGTGGCTGTCCGTTGCGGCAACGGGGACGGACTAGGCGGGAACAGGCAAGAGTAACGAGAGTGGTGGTATTGGGAGTTGGCAATGGACCTGATCGGAGGCAAGCCAGCACTCGATGCTTTGTATAACGAGGGTGGGAGAGGATCTTGATTGGCGAAGGAGCAATTGCCCAATATCGATAGACTGCGCAACGCTCCCCGGAGCCCGCGATCTGGTAAGCCCGAGAGGATGGTACGCTGACTGGATATGGTCGGGTCGTCCCTTGGGCCTTGGGCCAATGGGTCCGCAAAGGTGATAGGATGGATGGTGGACGTAGCTCTGTTAGTTTCAGGAATCCGCTCAAATATGAGAGTCGCTCCATAAGACCCTCCTCCACTAAGCAAGCAAATCTAGCCCAACAATGGAGATGGATAGGAATATTAGCAAGACGCAATAACAGCCAGGGTGAGGGCGATGCATCAACACACAACTCCAGGACACCAAGCAAGCAGCCCAGCCCGCAAGCGCCTCCGACGACCAGATCCTTGGATGGATGTCCACAGCCAACTAGCAGCCCAGCAGGAGAGCCAACGCCATGCTCACATGTGAAGGGGGACACGGTGGGGGGGACAATTACGAGAGGGGAACGGAAGAGATTCGCCCGCTACTCTGCACAGCAACGCAAATGCAATATAATGCCGCAGCCGCAGCCGCAGCCGCTATCTGGATGGATTCTGGGTTCGGGACTGATGCAATGCACGCTGGGGCGGGAGGCAGAGGGGGGAGATCACGCAACCAGTAGAGAGGCGGCCATGCGGTTGTAGAAGGGAGCTGGTGTTGGAATCCGACGGCGCAGCGTGCCCTGCAACCTTGGAAGCTAGCTGAGGGACGGAGGAAAAGGGAAAAAATCCTGCAGAGAAGAGAGAATGACGCACAAAAAGGAACCGGCGAAACTGGGAGCGGAGGACAGCGAGCAACGGGTAACAAGCAACAAGCAACAAGCAACAAGCAACGAGCAACGAGGGAAAACTAGAATATGCACTGCTCTCAGGCTCTTTTCAACTTGCCGTGTCTCGTCCATACTAGAGCAGCGCAGGTGACGCGCTTGCAATGAGGCGACTGCTCGTTGGTCGAGCACAATCCCTGGCCGCAGCAGCAAACAGTCGCCCATCGCGGTTCGTCTTCCTGCTGCTGCTGAAGGTCGAAGGGGGTGGGCATATAAGCTGCAGACAATTCATTCGTGCCTAGCCGAAGTACTTGCAGCCTGCGGGCCTCGCAGAGGTTACCACTCATGTGGATGCCGCCCGGCACCTTCACCTCCATCGGCGCGGCAGCGACTGATAGTGATTGCGGTCACCAAGGCCAGTGACAAAAGAAGCAGAGAAGGAGATGGGGTTGAGCGGAGAACCGGCCTGAAGAGGCAGAGTCGTGACCTGAAACCTCGGCCGCCCGCCCCCGTTCGGGCACCCATGAACCAATCCTCCCGCACATGCCGCAAGCCCTCGCCCGCCCTGGAGCCCTGGAGCCCTGGAGCACCCGCGAGCAACTGTCATGTCAGGCTGTCAAAAAGACATTAACAGCCCTCCATCGTGTCTCCGTCACACAACCACACCAAAAAGCACACCAATAAATTCCCCTTATCGCCGCCCATTGGAGACGTCGACAGGAACAGGCCAAGTGCCGGCCACTGGCACCCGCCGGGCTGAGGTAGCTGCAGCCTCCGTCTGCTTGTCGGGGCTCAACCCGCCACCCTCCACTTCAAACCCCTCCATACGGGAGCTTGCGGACGTGCGGTGCTGGTGCTGTTGGGAAAAGCAAGCGTCGAGCAGACCAGGTGCAGATGAACATTGGCCAACGCCGCCGGTCTGGGCAGAGCGGCTTGCAGCAAGGGAGACGCCGTGGAACAGTTGGTCGGGTGGGGTATCTATAAAAGAACGCTGCTATGGCCAACTTCCAACGTTGCCACACCGTCGCCGTGTTGGAGTAACATGTTGCATAACGACGGGGCGACGTTCGTTCAAGGTTTTGATGGATGTGTGCTTTTGATCACGTGCTGACTTTTGCGCAGGGCACCTGCGTACAGTCCATCAACAAAAAGTAAATCAAGTCTGGTATTTGAGAACCACTAATACATCCTCCAGAATAACCGCTCTATAGAACTTTTTCTTCGTCTTGTTCATCCAAGCAGAACGCACACATGCATAGATGCATCTAGTCAACCTCTTGGCCCTCAAAAGCCGGCAGTCTCTCCGCAACGTCTGCCCACGCCTCCTTGCCGTCGACTAGGTTGGAGATGGCCTTGGTAATGTCGTCTAAGCTTGCTCTGACCTGTCTAGTTGTATCACGATCTCTAAGAGTAAAGGTGTTGTCCTTGACGGATTGGAACTGAGGAAAGTTAGCTAGGTTCATATCTAGGTAACTGTCCGTGTGTTGTGCCACTTACATCAACAGTTATGCCCAACGGTGTACCGAGCTCGTCGTTTCGCGCGTATCTCTTACCGATGGATGCACCAGAGTCATCGACACGGCTAGATATGCCCAAGTTTTGGAGCTTGTCACTCAGTGTGCGCACAAATGGTTTGAAGTCGGCATGTGAGCTCAGTGGTACAATCAAAACCTTTGTTGGGGCGACCGTTGGTGGGAATGAGAGGACCTGAATAGTATTAGCCAATTGCAATGGTAGACTGATAGAGTTTCACTTACGCCACGAGCTTCATCTTCTGCTCGAGTCCAGTAGCTGTGCTCGCAAAGAGCATACAGTATTCGGCCAATGCCGAACGAGGGTTCGATGACGTTGGGGGTATATTCACGAGTGTTCTCTACAATCTCTCGTTTTTCGATCTTGATGAGGTCCTTGTCAACTTGAACCTTGCCATCACCGACACCAGCAACCTCGACAGTGATCTTGCCATCATTCTTGAGGTCTAGCGAAAGCTTTTCTCTGAGATCTTGTGATAGAGCTTGAATAGCAGCCTCAACGGTCTTGCCGTCCTTTTTGAACTTGGGACCGAAATTTTTCTTGTTAAGATCCACTTCCCACCTCTCGTACTTGAGTGGCTCTTTCCTTGGCTCCCGAACGACTAATGGAGCACCAGTCTTCTTCATATGGACTGTCAAGTCATATGCACTACGGTCTGCGCAGCCGACACACTCAATCCAGCCATATGAGGTCAGAAGCTCAGCATCCCAGCAGTCGGTTGCATAATGTGCCATTTCGTTCTTCATGTGTTGTCTGAATCGGATTTTCGATGGATCCACGCCGAGCTTTAGGAGGAACAGTTGAATACGTGCTAGGAAGTAACCGAGTGTCTCGTTGTCGACTAGACCAGTTTCCACGGCTTTGCCAATTGGCGTAGTCTCCACCTCGGTCTTACCGGAGAGCTGTACTTCCCGGTTGAGCAACTCAAGCTCAATGTCCTTAACCTCCTCGAATCGAGGATGTTTCTTGCCGCCTTCGGGGTCTACAAAATGTTCGATCTCTGCCATAAGGAATTCTCGGACTCGTAGTAGGCCAGCTCTGGGCGAAATTTCATTTCGGAAAGACTTGCCAATAGATGCGGATGCGAATGGCATGGATTGTTGGTTGAACTCAAGCAGCTTCTGGAAGTTCAGGAATTGACCTTGCGCAGTCTCGGGTCTCAAGTAGCCGGGAAGATTAGAGGATGGACCAATGGATGTCTGGAACATCAAGTTGAAGGACATAGGTGGCGAGAGTGCACCATTAGTAGCCGGGTTCTTGATGTTGTACTGCTTCATAAGGAGACCGAGCTCCTCACCATTGTAGTTATCAATCTTTGCAAGGACCTCCTCGTACTCTTGTACCACAGCGTCATCTAGCTTGACTGCTTGGATGGTCTTGACCTTCTTCTTCTTCTTTTTGGGGTCTTCCTTCTCTTCATCATCCACCTTCTGGCCTCTGGCCTCTTTGTCACCCTTTAACCGCGACTCGAGGACTTCTTCGACTAAGTGGTCAGCCCGGAAAATCTCACCGGTGACTTCGTCTTTGCACATCCAATCGGCAAACTTGTCAACGTGGCCAGACGTCTTGAGAACAGTATGGGGGGTTAACATGGTGCAGTCGACTGGGAATTGTCAGCGGTGGTTGCGATGTGGCCTGACGGGCTTCTTACCTTCGAGCATGTTCTCTTTCAGGACGAAGTGTTTTCGCCATTGGTCGACAATGTTGGCTTGCAGACCGCAGCCGGGCGGGCCATAGTCGTATAAACCAGATACACCGCCGTAGATGTCGAAGGAGGGGGTGTAGAAGAGCCTTCGCTGCAAGGTGTTAGTGTGAGTCAAGTGCGCGGGGTGGGAGGAAAGGCGGGCGGACCTTCATGACAGACTCAAGAGAGGCGCGGTCGAATGGCTGGCCATTCTTCATAGTCATAGGGTGGGCCATTTCGACGGAGTCTTTCTTGCGCTCGGGGAGCTGGTATCTGAAGGAAATGGGAGTCGAGGCGAAGCTGCGAGTGGGATAAACAGTGCAAGGCGGGGCACTAAAAAGCGTGGGTGACGAATTGAAGCGCAACGAACGGCAGATGTGGCGCATGTACCTGGACACAAAGTATCCTCCTCTAGGGCAAAGGAGGAGTGAATGGAGCGGAAGAAAGGGGAAGGGGAACAATTAATCAACGGAATATATACAACCACCAATATCAACGCGAAGCAATCGATTCCGACAAACCGATGACTGCAAACCCATGCAGTGTCCTCTCGCTGCCCTTGCGCGCGCGCCAAGAGTTCCGGAATAAATGATCTTCCGCCGCAGTTTTCTGATTGGCCCGCAATCCATCCCGCCGAGGTCTGTCGTGAACTTTTAGTCAGGACGAGGTTTACCATGTAGTTTTGGCGTTCTTGTTAAGATAAAAGGGAGAAGAACGAGGTTTGCTACATAGATTCAATAAGATCGAAGGGAAAAAGGACGAGGTTATTGCAGTTGAAGATGAAGTTATATAGCGCACGAACCAGGTGATATCTCAACTTCCTCACGCATGCACACATCCAGTCCACGACAACCGACCTAACATACCTTATAAGCACAATTACAATCACAATCACAAAAGTCACAGATAACATCAATACAGAGGACACAAAGAATAGAATACTCTGTAATCTATCAATTCCATCCTCCATCCTCCCCTTTTTCCTCCTTCCCCTTCTACACCCCTCTCCTCCCCCTACTACACAAAACCTCCTAAATCAGAGGCAAAACCACCTCCACACCCAAAAAACACAAGACAATGACTATAAATAACCAAGACAAAAAACCAGCCAAACCCCCCGGAACCAGTCCCAGTCCCCACCAACCAGCCACCCGGCCAAAAAAACAAAAAGCAAAATAGCGTTCATCATCAAGCGAACCGAACCGAATCCCAATCCAGGGTTGTAGGGAAATGAAACCAGGTAACCCGACGAACCCAAGCCCACCATCCAGAGTATCCCCGGACCGAACGCAAGTAAACGCAACCAATGCGTATTGAATCAAATCAAAGGAAATGAGATAGGAGATGAGCCGAGGAGAGCAGAGTACTAAAGAAACAATAGATAATAAAAAACGAAAACGCCGTCTATACCAAACAAGTCTTCTAAGGAAAATTTCGGCAAGTATAAAGCCAAGACGATGACATAAAAGACAACAACTTTTTCTTCCTAATCACACCCCGCCGTGGAAGTAAAAGGAATAAGAGATATGGAAAGCGCATTGCGAGACAGGGATAAACAAAACAAATAAAACAAAACTCCATGTCTATAGTAAACGATAAAAATAGACACCATGGAACACCAAAAGGATGGAAAAACGCGAGGTGAAAGTCAAAGCAAAAAAAAAATAAAAGCTTTCCCCGCGCCATGTAATGTCTTTCTATCGAAAGACTGGCGTTATATCCTCATGAATGTAGATAGATACAAGAAAGTTAGGTTAGGTTAACTTAGGCTAAAAGGGCTACAAAAGGAACTGACATGAATCATAACTAAGTGGATGTGGGTTTTGATAAACCCACTAACGAGTGTAATTAATATAAGCAAAAGGTTAGAAGCCGCAGAAGAATAAAAATGTTAGAAACATGAAGGATATAAGTACATATAATGCACAATTAAGTCTCGATAGATAGACTATTTATCTTATCTAAGGAGCCCTAGGTGTCATTCCCGGGATCGTTGGCGTGTTAGGTGTTTTGGGCGGTGCGGGGAATAGACTCAAAGCCACTGGTTTCTTGTTTGCCTGGCTGGAGCTCGCAGCACGAAGTCTGCTTTTCGGCGGTGGTTGCAATGGCGGAACGTTCGAGAGTAACTTGGCTGCTCCGTCCGAGGCGGCGCGCTCGTGGTGCATGGAGGAAGGCCTGTTGTCATCCCTCATGTCCTTTAGCACAACCTTTTCAACTGGGTCCGAGACGGTACGGTCGACTTGCGGTCGCACAACGTCGAGATGTTGGTTAGGTTCCTCGTCTTCGGAGGCCGCGAAGAAGGTGCGTGCCGGTGCTGCGGACCGCCCTGGTGGCGTCGTGTCGCTGTCCTCCTGGTTTTCAGCTTCGTCGTTAGCTCCAGCGTCTTCTCCTTCATCACCCATAGTCGCAAAAGAGGCGACTTGCTCGGAGAGTTGGTCGACCATCAAATCAAAGGTTTTCCTTGCGCGACGAGAGTGTACGAGTTCGGGAAGGCTGCCTGAGGAGCTAGCGGAGCGGCGGGCTGGAGAGCTAATCGAACAAATACCGGACATGAAGCTACTGTCGTAAGAGCTGCGCTTGCTAAGACGGGTTCCACTGCTGCGGGACGAGCCTGCAATGCTTTGTGCTGGATCAAGCATTGGGTAGTGACGGTCTGAACCTTCGTAGTCGGCTAGAATGTCGTCATACATCTCCTCTCGCATAGACTGATATTTGAAGTCCTGGGGAACGAGAAGAGATGGGGTTAGGCTGAAGCCTTCGGGTTCCATGTAAGGGTTTAAGGCCATATCGGGCATCGTGACTTCGCGGATCGGAGGAGAGGTGAGGAGGTCGGCGGGAGTTCGCGCACCGGATTCAGTTGTTGAGGTTGAAAGAGCCGACGGTTGGTCCAATTCTGGAACACTTCCTACTGGTGGTACGAGGTGAGATGGACGGAAGACGCCTGGGAAGAATCTGGTCTGGAGTGCGGCATCGTCAGTTACGGACGCCCGGTGTGATGCGGTCGACTGATGGCGCTTTCGTTCTGGCTCCCTATACTCATCATCCCCTTCCTGAGAGTTGCGATCCCAATCATAATCACAGTCGGCTTCCGCCGCGTGCTCGTAGCAGTAGTCAATGTCATCTTCCCATGATGTTTCCAAGGTCCTCCAGTGATTTGACTGCCTCCTGGAAATGGACTGTCTAAGATTCCTCCTCGTAAACTGTGCATGAACCGGTGAACCAAGGGTATCCGACATCTGCGACGCAGGCCTAGGAGGAGGGCTCTTGTGCATTGGAGACTTCGGAGAACTGAATGGACTGACATGACCACCTCGCCGGGAGGATGTTGGAGAGCGCTGCGCCTGTGCGAACGAGAAAGATTCCATTGTCGGACTCTTGATCGGTGGTCGAGGGGCAGGTCGTGGATTAAAGAAGCGTTCTGGTTCTTCGGGAACATTCTCAAGACCTGGGCTGAAGGGTGGTGATAGTGCTGGCATGGCACTGTCATCGGGGGTGGTGACAGCTTGTGCAATCGAATCTTCGTCTTCTACAACGCTGGGCATAGCCGTTGACGCAACTAAGTTTGGCGCGAACATATCCCATACACCGGAGTTTCGAACACCCCTACGTGATTGTGTTGAACCACGGCGGATCGCAAGGTCCTCATCAGCGTTGCTATCGCCACCAATTGAAGGGTGACGTGGGGTAGGCCGCGTGGGATTCGCCGATTGGGTATAGCGATGCAATCGAGCCCCGGCAGCTTGGGAGAAACTCTCGACAGACCTGCTGTGCGTTAAGTTCCTTGGTGAAACAGCAGACCGTGGTGAGTTTGGAGCGCTGTCATTTGATGTTTCTCGACTTAAAGGCGGCGAAATAGCACCTATTGGAGCAGATTTGGGTGCATATGGTACTTCATTGACTGTCTCTGAAGAAACGTTTTGAGAAGAAAGATCATCCGCCCTTATCCCATGCAGCTCCTGACGGGGAACCTGAGATGCGCGGACCGCCCAGAATTCAGCAACGAGGTCGTTCTGGGATGCCCGATCCATACCCACGAATTGGTCTCGGTGCGTGTGGGTCAAATGCTTGAAACCGAACGGACTCGAGATGTATGGTCGTAAATCTTGTGCTACAGAATGACGTTAGCGCAGTGATACAAATGTTTTGCCATGAGACACTCACAATCGGATCCATATACAGTCCTCTTTCGCATCTTCCGTACAACAGACGTTCTTCTACTCGACTCCACTTCCGCAACTTCATTCGGGGCGCCTGCCAAACTAAACTGACTACTTTCTCTCCTTAGTCTCTTCCCGCGGGAGAACAACGATCGTTTTGGGCCAGCTGCATCCAACAAGTCGATCTGACTAGAGTTCAAGGACTCCCTTCGCGAATCGGGTCTGGTCATGGTCGACGCAATGGAAGGTGTCAAAGAGTTCGCCGTGTTACTTCGAGACCGGAGGTTGAGTATCGACTTCCGCTTGCCTTGAAGCATTTCTTTTTGTTCGGGAGAAGGCGTCTCTTCATACTGGGACGAGTCCGACGACTGAGTCGGCCAGGTGTCCATATTCGAGGCATCTGGGTTGTGGGAGTCTATCGAAGATTGTCTCGAACGGGGCAATGCATTGTTCTTGTTGAAGCGGAACATAGTCGAGGGATCCAAGGCGCACAAGAGTAGTGCTAGAGCAGACTGTTATAAACCGAGAGGAGTGGTGAACCCCACAATGACCTAACGAAGCTCTGACTCGAGAACCATGGAAGGTAAACACAGTGGAGGATTCTCGATAGCAACGCGTGCAGAGTGTTTACGGAGAACGGGTGTTATTAGGAGTCAAGGTTGACGGCCTGCTTTCGCGTGTTAGCGGACCAATCGAGGGTATATCTGGAGCTGGACCCAGGTAGGTGGAGTGCTGAAGAATCCGCGTGTGACAGAGCGGAGGGGAGGGGGGACAAGAAGAACCTGGACCTAGCATCGGAGAAAGGAATAGAGACCCATGATATATGAAAGGCGCTCAGCAGCTTAACACGACAGGTAATATATACGTACCCGGTAGCTATTGGTCCAATTGGAAGGGATCGAAATGAGATTTGCTGAGAAGACAAGGGAACAGGCCAGCTTTGCGCAATTGTCAACGAGCCAGTGCAGTGCTTAGAAGAGACAGCAGAGGCTAAAAGTATCAAGCAGAGAGCGGGAGAAGATCGTCGAGGGAGCGGTCTTCGACACAAGACCAGGTGGCGGCTATACAGAAAGGCAGAGTGAGTGCAGCGGCGAGGAGGACCGGCGGGCGATTGCAGTCAGCAACGCAAGCGTGCAGGGAGAAGTAAACGAGGGGAAAATAATAGAGTGAGGCCGGGCGTGGAGGCAATATGGCAGAAGGTAGATAGACTCGAGGGGACAAAACGGTATAACTATGGCCTAACAGCGATTTTCGTGGCACGGCACCTGGGCATGCTGTAACACTGAAGCGTGTTGCGGTGCAGGATTGCTCTAGCCGACAGCTGTGCACACACACTCTCTGCAGACAGACAGACCAGCAGTCGGGAAGTGGATGGGTATGGGCGCTGGCTCTGGCATCGGTGGTGTATTGTAGCAGCGAGCATGTGGAGAAAGGAATTGTGCCTAGCGGCGGCCAGGACAGGGCCTGCAAACAGGGCACACGGACGGCGCAGGGCAGGGCATGTCATCCCTCTCGCACTGGCTCTGGCATGCGAGAGCCATCGCGCCCTCATTCCCTCCATCCCTCTCATCCCGCCAGCAGCAGCAAGCGTCGCCAACGATGGATGGCCTGGAGGTTGACCGTGACGGGGCACGCGGGAGCTGCACACGACGGCATAAAATCGCACGCCCGGCCAGCCACTCACGCGCAGCGCCCTAAGCAGCCCGTTCCGGCGCTGTGGTTCTAAATAATATCCACTGCCAGGGTCCAGTGCGCTGCGCTGACTGGCTGAGCTGCGACAAAACGGCTAAAAAGACGCAGCGCTCCCACCAACCGCGTGCCCTCCTCGCACAGCGCCCGGGACCCTCGCCCGGCGGCCATTTGCTCTGCTAACCGCGATGCCACCACCTCCAGCAGCAGCAGCAGAAAAGGCCACCACCCACCACTGGAGCATGGCAGCAGTGCCCACCACCAACACCAACACCAGGAAGCGAGCCGAACAAGAGAGCAGGGAGATCCGACGTCTCACACGTTGTTTCACGGCGCTCGAACAGCCTGATGCTGGCTTCATCCGGCCAGGGCAGCATAGATCGTTTTGCGGACAATGGCAGCTCTCAAGTCCAGGAGGATTGCTCAGTAGCGGCCACCTTGGCGTTGCGGCGGATTCAATCCTGGGTGCCGAGGGACCGTCGGCAGGGCTCTTCCCTACCTGCTGCCCCTGTCCACCACCTAAGCAGAGCATGGTAAAGTGGTGAAGGGATGGTTGGCCTGGTGCGGGTGCCGTGCCTCTTTTGCCCTTGGTCTGCCAGGGTCGCTGAGTTGGGCCTCGATGGCTCGACCCGGAGTGAATTCAAGCTGCTGCAGCCGAGGGGCGTCGTCTCCTGGGTCAGAGCATCCCAAGGCGTTCGTTCGTCTGTTTGACTCCTGTGTTCGCCATGCTTAGCCTTATTGCTGTTGCTCTTCGAGAAGGCCCTGGAGCATGACGAACTCAACGCCTCTCTCTGCTAGACACTTAGTTTAATGATCTCTGGCAGAATCACAAGATGCCAAATATCATCTTTGATTGCCCGTGCGCCTGCGAGCAGCGCAAGCGGGTTAGACTCAACGAAGGGCAACCCAAAGAAGGCTAGAGGACCGTTTGGAGGAAGAGATCAGCTTTCTGATCGGGCCAATCCGTCCAAAATCTTTGATGAAACAGCCGAAAAGCCTTGCAGATACGACTCGATTGTACTTGGGTTCCCTACCCCGCGAACCTCTACCACCGTCCACCACGAACTCTCTCTCCAGTGTCTCCGTACGGAACATGATGCTGACATTATCTGGTCGGCATATGGTCTCCCTCCGATATCGAATACGCTTCACCACAACAGTCTGCTATATGACGTCCAAGAGTAGCAATTTTGCCGCCATGCCTTGTCCTCAGGCCTTCAGGCCGGCAGACATGTTTTTTGCCTAGGGACGCACTGGATCCAATCATCTCCAGAAGCCTCACTAACGTAGTAGCCAAGCACCTGTGGCTTTGGCGGTCAGAATTGAGGCCGCATGGGCTTCCTCTTCTGCCATGGAATTGCTCCATTATCGTAGTGTGCCTCTTCTGGTAACAGCAGTGCTGCGAGAACCGTTAGCACATGTCGAATAATGAATTGTGATACTGAACGGCCAGGCGGGCACAAAATCCACAACACCCACGTCAACGGTCCACCGCAGTCAATACTCCGGCCGTACAGGCGCTTCTTTGCTCTTTTTGTGCCATGCGTGCTCTCGCTGGCCACGCGTGGTTGCACGCATTAAGAGAGTTTTGTGGACTCAGTGGGCCTGCCCTCAGCCGCTGTACGACGGGGACGGCGTGCGTTGTGAAAATCAAGGTCCTACATGGCCATTGACCATGGATGATGTGCCGTGCAGAGCGAATCCGATGTTGTGTCGATTCCTGAGGGCGCGAAGCTGTGCAGTCCGTGTCCTCGCAGGCCTCTGGACTTGAGATAGGCTCATCGTGGGGAGTTCATGGCCATCAGAGCTAAGCTCTTGGATGGAGCACTTGTTTCCCAAGACGAGCGTGTCAGCATCCCGCGTTTGGAGTTTCAGAAACCCCACCGCCGGAACTTTCTTTGCTCATCCGCCGCTCCACCATTCACCGCACACCTCCCCGAGGCTGACGAGTCTTCGAGGGTGATCCCTCTTCGACGCTTCGTTTTTCGCTGCCCAATTGGCAGTCGGCGTCGTCTGCCGTTGCTTTGAAGTGGACCGTTTTCGAGGGAGGAGAAGTGGCAGAGTTCGGGAAGCAGCCGGCAGTCTCGAACCATGACGCAAAACAGCGATGCATATCCTTACTCGACAGAGCCCGCCTCCGGATTGTCGCTAGGAAGCTTCCCATGAGGACGGACCCAGATTGCAGATTGGGATGCGCGCATCTTGCAGTGGCACTGTAACGAGTTCCAATCAGCCCGTCTCGCTACTACACTGCGTCCTTTGATGTTGTAGAAAGAGGCAGAAGTTCATGAATGGCCGACGTTGCAGGACGCTGGTGGGCTGAAGCGAACGGCCAGCAAATCGATGGCTTTTCTCTCTCCATGCGTCTCCTTGTCACCATCACCTGCAGGTACCCAGTACCGCGAGCACCAGCAAAATGTCTGTTCTTCCCCTTGTTCCTGCATACTCACGGTCTTCTCACTGCGTCCTGGCGGCCTCCCTTCAAATCGTTTCAAGACAATATGACCTCACCTGATGGCTGTTTAATGGCCGTCTCACGTCGTGCAAAATCTTTTCATCCACTCAATGCCCTTTTGCTTCCCCTTGCCAATGAAATTTTTTTTTTCAAGTGTTTCCAACCCAAGCAAGCAGACGTGCGTCGCCTGATGGTCATGTGTGGTATGCTCGAACACACGCATGAATGAAACATCATATTGCTCGGCGGCAAAAGTCAACTTTTCCACCGTGAGTTATCGGGAGTTTAGCAGTTGGATGAATTCAACATTGCAATTCACCAGATATTTTTTTTTCTTTTCTTTTACACAACACCCTGCAGGACATTACCCATGCCCTCCCCCCCACCACCTGAATATCCACCACCAACTTCAGCTCAGAATACAGTCAGTACGCCTCATGAGTCTTCGGCCCAGCCACCAACAAACTTCAAACTCGGTCTTTATTCTCATCGTCAAGCCGAACTGTTGTTATCTTCTTCGTATCGCAACGTGGCTGGAAGGACAACTGCCGACATGCACCGGTAGGGATATATGTCTACATGTTCTCTAGACTCTCTCAACCCTGTTCCCTTGCCCTTCCTGCAGTTCGGCGCCAGTCATCCACTCTCGATTGCATTCACACCTCCATCTATTTGCTTTCGTCAGCCTTTCAATAGTTTCAGAACTCCGAGTTTTCTCAATCGCAAAGGGCTGCAGGTGTCCGTCGATAATAGCACGAACAAGGTGGATACGCCACCACACCTCCACCTATCTATTTCCTTTTCAACCGATATATCTATCATGCTTGCAAGGGTATCGCCTCAGCCTGGCTGACTGACTATTACCCACGTGCTTGTCGTGATTATGTGCATATATCCAAGGATCTCCGCATTTCCTTTTCGTCTAGCAGTCCTGCATGCCAAATCATGGTAGAAGGCTATCATCAACCTGCAACACCAGGGCCCCGGCAAGCGAACATGATGCTCACATCCCAATATTTCTTCCGTCATCTTGTTGTTATTCTGCCTCTCTATTTTTATTTATTACTGCTGCACGCTATTTTCCCCATCTAGGTTCCGGCGATCGTGTGCCCGACGTCCAGGAACCCAATTCCTCCGAAGCAGCAGCTCGTCGATGGGGCTAAACCAAGTTGCGACAAAGAGGACAATTAGCCTATGCTTTCAAACTTAAATTCCACGCTTACCATCATATTCTACCTACCTCGAAGGGGCCGCACGAATAACTAAATGACACACAACTCCATTTCGTAAAAGGACGAACTTCTTCCGCATCGCATCGTGATGCAGCTTTCTATTGAAGCCTAAACGGTCTGATTCTCGAAGACTCCGTCCTTCGGGACAACCCCGCCACTCCAACACCACCTATTTCAGGAATCCAGCCTATCAGGCCCTTGTCTGATGCTTCAACCCATGTCTAAACCCAGATATCCTGCATCTCGCTTTGACACCTTCCGTTCTCTTCTCACATATCAACCCTACAAGCCCAAGCCCATCCGACTTTCTTCCTGCAGAGCGGAGTATGGAGTACGTCAGCTCGTGCAAGCCTAAGCAGCAATGTTTAACAATCCGGCCCCAACATGATTCTCGCCATTTCTACAGAATGGGGAATATTCGTGATACTCCTATAGCCTCCGGTCTCTATCGGGACTGCCGACTTGCCGTAGCCTATGGAGCAGTGTAAAGTATAGGATAGAAGAAACGGGACTTGCCTAAGTAGAACATTGCTCACCTCATCCGTATGCATCTCAGGGTGAGATTAAAACCTAACCAAAGCGGAAAGGCAGAAAAGTCATCATAGCAACTTGAGCCTTGCCCACCCGAAGGTACGAGAAGACGTACGTCAGTGTTCCGAAACTCAATAATTGAAAAAACGAATATCGTAGGATTTTCCTCGTGTCCAATAGGTCGACATTGTTCACGCAACGGAGATCAGTTACTCGAAGACGTAAAAAGAGCGTTAGCAACGAAAAAGGGATGATCAGTGATCGTCAGGAACGGGGCACTCAGGGCACAGGGAGACAGCGATCAGCGATGATGAGTTGTTCATTATCCAATCTCCGTGGGATACCCGATTTAAATCGTGGAGCTAAATCCTAATACTGGGACGACTCAAACATCCGATGGCCGGCAATTTTTATTTTTTGGGCGTGGGCGTGGGCGTTGGCGTTTAGGTTTTTGGGCTGGTAGGTCGAAACAGATTGCCGTGATTCCTGAGGCTGGAACCTTTTTATCCTAGTGCTTCGTGACTCGTTCGGAGATGCTTCCGGTTTCACTGAGTCAGGTCACTTCACAACGATCAGCTTTCCTGACTTTGATCGGTCGCCCTTGATGATTGTCTTGTTGACCATCGCAATTATTTTCTTTATCGAGCTGAGTCACTCTACTTATTCAAGACTGGGTCTCTTGAATCTCGCAACAACAAGACGCAAATCCAAAGAGTCTGGACTAGTTAAGTGAAACTTCAACGAACAATGCTACGAGCCCTTGAATCATTCCCTTAGGTACTTATTTTGTATCAGATGAAATTGTTAATCTACCCCTCAATTTTTCATATCTCTAGATTCAACACAAGACTTTTTTCTCCACCTTTCTAACAATATGCTTATTCCTGTTGGATAAAATGCAAAAAGGCATTATCATATCTACGAAGTACCCTACATACATACGTACGTACCCCTCCCACGGAACCTTTACCCAAAACCAAACTTTAGAAGAAATGTCGTGCTCGCTCATTTTCCTGGATACGTATTTCCCTAAACCTCGAAGGTTCACGGAAAAGGATCCGACCTAACTAGACTCGAAGCAATTGGGCATCTTCTTTAGTATACTTAAGGGTAACCTTAGGGTAAACTTAGATCCTACCTACTCTTCAGTCAATCACCACGTGGATTGTCAAGAATCCAAGATATGCTAGACCTAGACTCCCATGTATTAGATAATGCGAACTTGTTTACACAGCCTCAAATAACCCCACTTTCATCAGATAAACAACTTATCTATCTACCCCTCAATATCAATCTGGGAATTTCTCCGCCTTCCTAAAACTCTGAAACATGATTTTTGCGCCATCGTTGTTCCTATTGGTCTTTTGGGATTTGTTTTTCCTCTCGATTTTTTTTCGAGCTCCGCCGGGTTTTTCTTCACAATCTGATATCTTCAAGATTTACTAACTTTTTTATCTAATACACCATTGCTTTGCATGTTTGATTCGTAGTCCTGGTTTGAACTCATGTCCCTTTTTTAATCTTCTAGGATGTAGTATCTACCAGAGCAATCTTGTAGATATGGTAATTTTTAGTAAGATTGTCGGGTCGCGGGAATTCAGGTATTCACTCCTAATAGGATAGGAGGCTCTCCCCAGGGCCAAAGTAAACAACACAGTGACATCTTTCTGCCATCATTGGAACCAGAATTCCATTCCAGTTTCAACAGATTCATGAAGACAAGGGACTTTAGGAAGAAGTTGAGAAGTGTTACGAGGTTTTTGCTTTTGAGTGAACTTCCCTATATCATGAATTACGGTATCCATTTCAAATCCTATCATACCTAGTTGGTACACTATAGTATGTTCTCGAATTGTAAGGTCTTTTAATCACACCTGTTAAAATCTTCATTCTTAATAGGTTTGTGGTTTTATGTGCTGAGACTATGCCGAGTAATAGAACTATGGTAGAGGGCTGTAGCAAATGTTCTTTACACTGACTTTCATTTTTTCAATCAAGATACTGGTATTCACTCGTAATTCACTTAATAATGTTTCTAGGCTTGCTTAATCGAGACGATGATAGAGACACACTCTCATTTTGGACATAAAGCATCTATTTAAGGAATAGACAGCAATTGTAGTTCTGAATCTTAGTCTCCCGACTTCTGGGTCAACACTTTTGAACATCACTTCATGGTCATTGTCGTCTCCTCTTTCTGAGTAGCCCGCCTATCTGTCTAATCTGAACTACCATCTAACAAACCCTCCTGCTACCTTCAAAAGTTTGATTGCTTTCATGCATATGTCGTCTTGATGTTAATAATCGGACTGACTTTTGTACTGCTTTGTTAAAAAGATATTTAAGCATTAAAATGAGATGACGCCATTTTGTATACAGGCAAAGTTATATGTGCTGAAACGAATTCAAGAAATGCAAGCTGGATGGATCTGGGAGCGTGTGATAGTATTTGCGAAGCTGGGAGTTATGTCAATAATGGTTTGGAGTCGATACTTAGTAGGAGAAGGGAATCTCCTCTAGAGTTTTGAGTCCATACGTACATTAGTAAATAATGAGGTTTAAAGCGTGAATCTGGTGTACTAGGTTATTGGATTTGTGCAACATGGAAACGGTCAATATGGATCGAAAGAGATAACTTTATATCAAATCATGCAAAAAAATTATGTATATGTATATAGGATAGTAGAGGGTCGGGCAGGGCCATTGGAGGTTGACCTAGGTGTGATTGGTAATAAATCTGATTGGATTCGCTCGGGCCAACTGCTTTCTAGTTCGAGTTTGAATCAGTCCGTAACTTCATTTCCATTATTTTCTTATGGAGGTCATGCATGCAAGATAGATAGTGTCCGGATTGTGGATGCAAAGGCGGGGTCATATTTTGGGTTTTGCTGCTCAGCATCAACCTCCCTCTTCTCCCAATCTTCTCATAGTACATTCCCAATTCCACCGGACACATCAATGACGCACCTTGATATCTTCTGATCGAGCGCTTGGTATTTTCCATATATACAGTCCCAGCAGCAATGATGTCTAAAACAGCCCGTACGCCAAAGGAGGATCCGTTTCCGTATCCGCGAACCACATCTCAGTGATGTTCTTCTCCGTGTCCATGCGCATGATCATCGGGGAAGAACAATTGCTCAGCAACAACGTATCCTGCGAATGCAACAGTCGCAATTCCGAGGCCGGGGAAGGCGCCTTTAAGACGGTTCCATCGGGAGAAAGGTCCTGTGTATCGCCATGTTTCTCTGTAAATCCGTTAACGACTCTGTTCCTCTCAATCCCTCCACTGGATTCCCCGGAAATACTGGATCAAACGTACGCTCTTGCCCAGGGGTCACCCTTTGAGCTTTTGGATGCTTGAGCGAATTTCTTGGGATCGAAGCCGGTAATGGAGGGACGTGGTGCCATTGTGATGCTGGTTGCGATGGGTCAGTATGCGGTTTCTAGATACGAGGAGAAGCTTCGGAGCAGTCTCTCGGCGCCGTACGTACATTGAGACCTCCCAATGAGAGATGTCGGTGGGAATGGGGGGTGAATGTGTGGATGTCGTCTGGTGAAGCTTCTCTAGTCTTGGCTTACTCTCATCGGCTGCCGCACGCACGGGCCACCTCACGTACACCACCTCCCACATCTTGCGACCCGACCTGCATCATAACATCACACATTCACCCCTCCACCACACTCGCTGCTTGCTCTGCACACTTCGACATAATATCAATCGATTCCGAACATTTGCGACAGAGATCAGTGTCGAATACGGACCCCAGTTTCGCCACAGCGACCCGGATGAACAGGTCTCGACGGACACCTTCCCCTCCATCTCTATCTCAGGATCTACTCCCTTGACGATAGACACTTATTCACATAATGCCACCGGCCGTCACCCGGTTTCCGGGCTCCAATCTCTCGAATCCCTTCGCGCATCTTTCGAATCACCCGCTGCATCAACAACCGCACCTCCAACAACCCCATCAACAGAACCTTCAACATCCCGGTTTTGGTGGGGGTAACCCAGGCCATAACATTAATCTCTTCGGACACAATCAAAACAACTTCCAAAGTAATGCGTTAGCTAGTGGACTAGGTGCTGGGGGTTTAGGCGCGAATACGTTAGGTGGCGCTGGAGCAACAGGGTTAGCGAGCCATGAGGCACAGATGCGATTTGCACATGGAGCACAGTTACAGCAAGAGGCGGCGTTAGGAAGGGCACACGATGGCTCAAAAGGAATGGGCCAGCGAATACGAGAAGTATGGCGAGGTAATTTACATCAAGAGTTGGAGATCCTTAGGTCTTTAGTGGATCAATATCCCTATGTGAGCATGGTAAGGTCACTGCTGGGGCGATATTCGTTGGTTCATAGACGAATACTAAAACCCATTTCAACAGGACACCGAATTCCCGGGTATCGTCGCTCGTCCCATGGGTGAATTCCCCACAAAGGCATCATATCACTACCAAACAGTACGGTGTAACGTGGACCTCCTTAAAATCATTCAACTCGGCATAACTCTCTTCTCCGTGTCGGGGGATATCCCACCCCAACATCTCGACACCTCGACTCTTTCGTACGCCCCAAAAGCCCAACAGGGTCAACTTAATGCTAGTAACATCATCCTTTGCCCTTGCACATGGACGTTCAACTTCCAATTCAATCTCGATCAAGATATGTACAACAGCGAATCCATCTCCATGCTAAAGAAATGTGGCGCCGACTTCGAGAAGCACGCCACCCAAGGCATCGACCCCGAAGAGTTCGGCTCCCTCCTCATTACCTCTGGTCTCACCCTTAACGAAAACGTAAACTGGATATCGTTCCACTCCGGTTACGACTTTGCCTACCTCATTAAAATGCTTAGCTCCCAACCCCTTCCGGAAGATGAAGATAACTACCGCGAACTTGTCCAAATCTTCTTCCCCCGCCTCCTCGACGTCAAATTCCTCTGGCGGCACGCAAACGGTCTCGTCCGCCGAGGCGCCATTGGTTCAACTGCAACGACCATCCTTAACAACCTTGGCACTAAATCCGGCCTGCAAGACCTCGCCGATGAGCTCGGCTGCCAGCGTGTGGGTGCACAACATTCCGCTGGTTCAGATGCTTGGCTCACTGGTACTGTTTTCTGGGAACTCCGCAAGAAAATATTCGATGGTAGTATTCCGGAGGAGATGAACGGACAGATGTGGGGTCTTACAGGTGTGGGCCCACCAGCCAGTGCGTCTCAACAAGCAGCAGTGCTAGCAGCACAAGGCGCGCAAGGTCTCGCACAGGGTGCTTACCAGATTAACGGATTAATGGGCTATCATGGACAAGGACGTGCCGATGGACCTAGTACGCCTACAAGCCATCCAGCAGGATTAGCCGGGACACCTGGGCCAATACATGGAGGCATGATAACACCTGGTGGAGGACAATTTGGCGAGTTCAGGTACACTGGGAAATAAGGGAGTTCAGGGCAAGCTTGTATGGGAACAAACTTTCTACCCTTGTCTTCTTATCTTTTGTTTTATTCTAAATACCAAGGGATCGAGTGGCTGGGGTTGGAGTTTTTTCTTTCTTTTTCCCCCCCAAAGTGGTCCTCTTTATTTTCTGTCTCTCTGTCTCACCTTGCTCGACTGAAAAACTGCGGTGATGTGTGTTCTATAGGGGGGCCTGTTCTTTCTTCTTCTAGCACAATATAGCAACTACCAAACCCGCTTTGTATTTATAGGATTGAAATGGGGGTAGGGTGGAATTGGAATTGTGAATGGTGGGGCGGATAAGGGGGGAGTTTGTTGCTTTTAGGGAAATGAAGGTTTCTTAGGAAACCCTTTTGATTTTGTTTGTTTGTTTTGTTTAGTGTGCAACCCCCCCCCCCC